>JAUKNK010001382.1:0-7500 GCA_030765055.1 Mantis religiosa | reverse complement strand
TTCTTTTATGCCAAACCAGCGCACTTGGGTACACCAAAGTAAGGTATAGCATTAAAGCGTTGCTTAAAATTTTCAACATTTATGTCAGGTATCCTTAATACTTCCTGAGAAAATGGGAATAATTTAATCCGGAGAATTTAATAGCAATTTTTAGTAATTTGGTCACAGTTCAGTTCTGAGTGATCTTTTGCTAATGGGCGTGGTCCATGCGTCTTTTTCTCGTTGTGCGTTGTTTTGGATACTACAGGCTGTCTCTAAAGTCATTATCCCTTCAATGAAAACACAGTATTTTGTTTGTTTTCTTTTCAGACACTGGTATCTTAGTGTAATATGTTTAGCACAGAAAAAAACGGGTTGCCATTGTTTGTGCACGGGTACGTGGATTGTCATAGGAAGATGCCGTAAATTCCACAAGCCAGCCTCATCAGGGGCACCCATACTCTGCTTTTGCACAAATTTAAGCGTACGGCAGTGTGTGTGATGAGACAAGTCCTGGACGACCACACGTCTTGGCAGAAACAGTGCAGCAGGTTCAAATTGTCAGTGATAGAGTCCCAAGTCATCATTTTGACGCCTCAGTAGGGAATTGAACGTTCCGTCGCAACACAGTTTGGAAAATTCTACGTTTCACTCTATGAAAATGTCCGTATCACATTCAAGTTCTTCACCATTTTGGGGACGAGAATTTTGCTTGTCGTCGGGCAATGTGTTATGACCTCCTGGAATGTGTAGAGAATGAGAATTTAATGGACAACATTTTATTCTCCGAGGAAGCCACTTTCATGTTTGTGGGAAACTGCACAGACACAACAGCATATGAAGAACCACATCAGTTATCGGAGGTGGGAACGTGATACACCGAAAGTCAATGTTTTGGTTGGGTATGACAACGCTAAACTGTATGGCCCAGTTTTTCATTGCCAAAAGATCAATAAGAGGCAACATCTACCTCAACATGTTAGAACTGTTCCTTGAACCGCAGCTTCAAGAGGATGGCATGCTGGTTACTGTTGTGTTGTGTTTCAGCAAAATGGAGCGCCTCCACATTTTGCAAACATCGTCCGTGATTATCTGAACAGAACCTTACCTGGGAGATGGATAGGCAGAGGTTGACCTCGGCTGTGGGTTTCCCGTTCACCGGACCCCACTCCATTAGACCTTTTGCATGGGGGTACATCAAATCTAAAGTGTACACTAGCAAAGTGAATGGTCTGCCTAAGTTACGGAATCGTATCAGGGAAGCATAGGGTCGAATTACTGTTGACATGTTACAGTCTACACTTCATTCCACTATTGAAAATGGCGTATGTGTTTTGAGCTAGATGGAGGTCATGTAGAAGGTCACTATAGAATATGTGTAACACTTCAAAATAATATTGATTTTTCAATCTCTGTCTTCCTTCATTGAAATGGATAGTGACTTTAGAGACACCCTGTATTGGTCACTTCGTTGTCGGGAGTTGGAATCCTTCAGCTGTGTTGCTTAGCTTAGTAAGCCTATTCTAAGACTGGGTTGATCGGAAGTATTGCTATACTTACGGAGATATAACTCTTATGTGGAACGTATTTTTCTTTGTTACATTTCTATCTGGCTATATTGCTAAGCTAAATCTACTTCGAATTTAAAACCTTTATAAACATTATATTTGAGGTACTAAACGCCTAAAAAGTCGCATACTAGGCAAGCAATGGCGTTTTATAAACTCTAGAAGCTGTTTAACGTACTCAATGGTACCACTATATGCAGTGTGTGCCGCCTATCGTGTCCTTTGTTTTATAAAAGCTTACGATTCTTGCTATAATTCTGTAGTTTACCTTCTGACTGTGTCTAAACTGATTGCTCTTTAATTTCATTAGTTTATGGTTCTTAAAAGAGTATATTTT
Source organism: Mantis religiosa (assembly GCA_030765055.1). Classification (NCBI taxonomy): domain Eukaryota; kingdom Metazoa; phylum Arthropoda; class Insecta; order Mantodea; family Mantidae; genus Mantis; species Mantis religiosa. The sequence goes on along the minus strand of JAUKNK010001382.1, from coordinate 5,616 downwards.
AAATTGTGCTTTCGGCACCCTGAACGTTAAGAGCACTGGGAGTTCGATTTGTTTCAAATAATCCATTTCTTTGTTTTTAATGTTAAAATATTATATAATTCTTCAGCTTTAAAATGATATTTATAACATAGGTTGTCAGCTGGTATTAAAGCGCTTTAATTCGTCAATTCAAAGATGGCGACGTACTTAACACGCCCACTTCCCTGAGAATGGTGCTTAATCTTTGATCTTGATTTCCCAAAACTCGATTTTTCATACTTTAGGTGCATGTTTCTAAAAAATTATAAAAGATATTGACACAAAATTTGTAGTGTTTATTTCTCGAAGTTTCCTGAACACATTCGGCTAACATTTATATTCATGTGATTTATAAAATGGATGAAAACAAATATTCAGTCCATGAAAATATTTTTTTTTACTCAAAGCTAATTAATTTTTCATGTGCATAGTACAAACAATATGTGATTTTCATTTAGTCAATATTATAGAACTTTATCTTAGATTATTTAGGATAAAACTTGGTGCATATAGCTTTAAATTCCTACAACCTAAAGTGCACCTGAAGTATAAGGTGCAATATATTTTTTCAGGACACACGGTGTGATTTTATGCCCCTTTTGCATGTATCTATGTGAACGTAATTTAATATTATACAGTAGTTAAATGGACACATCCTTATACAGTAAACCATACCGAATTTCAATTCTGATAATGTTTAGTTTTCTATATATTCAAATTTTAATATTGGTGAAAATTAGCCTTGTGTGGGTAAAACTAACCTCCCAGTGCCCTTAACTAAGGCGACGGTGAGGTGCTAAGCCCCTTGTGGTTGAGCAAACGGACTGCAGTTTTAATATATTAAATTTGTAAGATCATTATTCTTGTTTTGCTTTCCACTAACCAAAGATGCTATAAGTCATGCTGATATACAACTGTACTGAAATTAAGCACGAATTTACATCGTGAATTGAGTGCAACCTTACTCCTCAATTAACTAATTAAAATCAGATTACAAGGTTTCTCACTTAGAGGAGCAGTTCCCTGCCTCGTGGAAGGATTGACGGACATGATTTTCTCGATCAGTCGTTTTCATGTTTACATTCCTCCTTCTGAGAGGTTAGTAAACAGTGTATAAGCATTTAACTATTTCAAGGAAATAAAACCAAAATTTAAAGGCATAGAGAAGTTGCCTTATTTAGCAATAGCTTCGATTTTTGAACCAAAAGTCTCGTAAAAGTTGAATGAAAAATGTATTTCACTGCTACAAATACGGTTTTTGCATTTACTGGTGCAAACTGTAGGTGACAAATATGTCAGATATAGAATCACTTTTTAAAATATATTGAAAAAGGAGCGTTGATATATAGAGATAATATAAATGTCAGAATAAGATGTAAACCATATGTTACAAGTCTACGCAAAAACAAAAGAGTTGTATTTTTAGGAATGCTTTGGAAAATGAAATGTGTAGTGTTTAACGCCCGCTTTTACTACATACGGCACCGCAGGCGATGACACTGATGATACATGAGATGAAGATGGAGCACCGGTGGAATGAGATGGTTGGGGAAACCGGAGATCCCGGAGAAAAACCCGCTCCAGCGCCGTGTTGTCCACAAAAATCTGAACTTGTGGTCGCCTGGGATCGAACCCGGGCCGCCTTGGTGAGAGCCAAGTGGTCTAACCACTGAGCCACGGCGTGGCCGGATGTTTTGAAGTTTAGTTTTGCTAAGGATATATGCAATGAATATCCTTTCAGCGCACGATTCTGCTTTTTGGCAATACTTTGCTGAACATTTTTGTTCATTTTCCTATTTCTTCTGTTTTTCGTTTCACTGTCTTTGGAGTACGTTGAATCAATCATTTCCCTATGTGTTGCCATTTTCTTAGTTCCCAGTATTCATTCTATCGTATCCATTTCCTTTCTTCTACTGAGATAATGGCTCTTTGGATTTTAATGTAGATTTATCGTCAAACCTTATATTTTTCGTTTTTAGTTACGCTGTCCGTAAGTAATCAGTTTTCTGTAATTTTTAATTCTACTCAGTCTTTTGTAGTTTCTTTAAACCAGTTAGGTTCTGTTTTACGGTTACGGAAGAAATCAAATATCCAGTTAATAATCTAGAGTTCTTTCTGAGAAGATGACCATAAAAGTTTATCTTCTTTTTTCGCATAATTTCTGAGAGTTTTTCAGTTTTCTTGCAGAGAGTTTCACTCTTGATGTATATTATCCTGAAATTTCGATCCTATGATCTTTCTCAATATTTTCCTTTCTTTTAATTCGAACTTCTCTATCTGACACTTGAAATTCATGTTGAGTTTTTCTGATGCGTTCAGTACTTCTGGTTTAGTCACTGTTCTATAATGTTTAATTTTGCATCCTATGAGAGTGATTTCTGGTTAGTTGGAAAGCAAGTTCAGGTTTATTTTATCTAGATTCCACTGTATCTATTCTTCACCGATCTTTGCATTAAAATCTCCCAATAGGATAATGTTACTTTTATCTGTAATTTTCTGGATAAAAAGTCATCTAATTGGTTCCAAAAGGCCTCTACATTTTCTTTATTTTTCATGCCATGCTCATTTATAGGAGCATGCGCGTTGACAGTTGTGTATAATTTTGTTTGTGCTTTTGATTGTAGGACTTGAAAGTTTTTCAGATTGGAATTGAACGTTAACTATTGATTTCAGCACTTTTTTATTCGTTTCATTACATATATAACTTGAATTTTGTACTTTTTTTTCTTCTTCAAGTGGAGGAAAAATTCATTTATGACTAACCCCGACTGTACTGGGATGGTGCAGCCGGAGTGTGAGCTTCACCCACTAAAAACCTCCACCGGAGAGTAGTCAGGAGAGGAATTCCAGCAGTACCGCTGTAAGCACCTGCGGTTTCATGGAGAGCGTGTACAGGTTGGCCGAATGGCCTAACCGAGGTGAGGTTGGGTGCTAGGACATAAGCATGGCCGAAGCACTGAATATGCCCTCGCGGATTCATGGTGAGGGATGTGTTGGGGGTGTAGTGTCGTTTCCAATAGGAAACGCTCCGTCCTAACGTAGTGGTTGCGTCCTCAATGATAGAGGGGATAGTCACGTGTAAGTTATAGTACTTTTAGTTCTTAGTTAATGGTCTGTCCACCCTTAAGCGGGTAGAAAGTGTCATTAATGCTAGTGGTGGGCGCTAAGATAGCGTTAGTCATGCATTATCCTGCATTATTACTGCGCGTAAGCTGCGTCTAGTATGAGGTTAATTCTAAGTTGAATTTGTTCGCATAAGATTGATCATAACCATTATTTATAGCGATATATCGTCTAAGTGTATGGGGAGGGTGTTGCCTCCCCGCCAGAGCCGCGTTGGGTTTTCTATATCAACAATTTTATAGCCAAATGGGTATCTAGTTAGCCCTGCGTCATTTAAATAAAGCACAGTATTGAACTCTGAGCTAATTTTTTCTCAGAAACGTTTTGTTTTACAACATTTATGACCATTCAATGTTCCTTGGACCAACTTTATAGCTTTAAATTTTTAGATGAGTTTTCAGGGTTTAATAATTATTGTAAATTAATTAAAACTATTAAAGAGTACAGATTAATTTAATCGTTTTGTGTAAGTCATATTGGCTGAATAATTCAGTAACTTATATATAAATTAGGTTTAAAAATGCCTACACAACAATTTTTTTATGTTTACGCACACAGGTGAATAAACTTTCGGATCCAAACAATATTAATAACACTGGATCAAAATGTTATTAACTATGTTAGTTTGATTGATTAATTAATTTTATTATTAATTTTGGTTGCACATCTTAACCGTTTGATTAGGAATATAGTTTAAATGTTATGTGCACTTAGTAAGTTAGGTTACCAATATGAGTTGCAAAAGAAGAAAATCTTTTATTATTTCTTTCTTTTTCCACAAACCATAGTATACTGATGCAATTTTAAGGATAGAAACACTTTGGAAGGCAGGTGTGTGTGAATGTGAAAGCTGAGAAAATGTATTAGTAAATTAAAACAGTAATCTTTAAGTAATTTTAGGAAAAAATTTAGTATATTATCATAAATCCCCACAGAACGTAGTCGGAAAAATATAAGTACTTTATTTCTAATGAAAACGTTGTCCATCATTTAGAGCTTTATGGTTCAAACTGCATTGTCTTAGATTAGATAAATAGAGAGTTTAAAGTATTTTAATAGATTAAATGATTATGTTATATGATGAATTTTAATTGATCTATTGAATACGAGTTATACGCGAAATAGCTGCGCATGTCTAATGCCTTTTGTCTGAGCTTTAATTGAGGTGTATCTTTTAATGCAGCACTTTTATTTCTGATAAGGACATGTTCCACTTGAATTAAACGTTAAACTCAGTGGGCAGAACACCGTTTCCGGGAGACAGGCACTTTGTTCCCGTAGTTGGAAACTATTGCGCCTGGGCCCAATTTCCGACCCTCTACAGTCCCGGGCGTCAATTAGGCCGGAGGAAAGGAAGGAAGAAGTAAGGGAAATGCTCCGAAGGAAGTAAGACGACATGGCTAAACGAGAAGCTCCTTGTCCTTCCCGAAGGCCATACAGATTGCTTTCAGGACTCCCCAGCACTTGGATGAAAGCGGGCGCATTTAAATGGCTCGTCTGCAGACACAAGAGTTCCAATCACCTCTACCAGTACTAAATGACCATAAACTCGCACCTTTTACTGAGAAATATTGCTCTAATGTCTAATAAACTTTATCTCCAGTTGCGAATAAGAAAGAAAGGAAGAAATGACACTGTAAGAGAAACAACTGAAGGAAAAATGAAGAAAAGGGAAACACTTATTTCTTCGTGTAGTATAACAAATATAAACAATCATTTAATATTTTTCATGTGCATATTTATGGGTAATTCAGGATTATAAAATAACGTATTCTAAGCAAGTTTTAACCTAAAATTGTTGGTATTCACTACTGTGATGTACACCAAATTAAATGACTGGTTCAAACTATAATTATTTATTTTCACAAGCAATTCACATTACATAAATTAGTAACTGTATTGGCATGCTGCTCGAACAGTTAGCATGGATTTATCTTTGTTAGTAGAAACCTCTCAGATAACGCACTGATTACTCCACGTGGAGTCAAACATCTATCTGTCATTGTGGTTCCTGCGAATTCCATTGGCAGAAGTGATGCATTCGTTGGTTAAATGTTCCATAGACTTCGATTTTCTCAAAAAGATTCAATCTTTTGATTACTGTGTCTTTCAAGTGGGATATTGTTTGTCCTAGAATGCTACAGATAAGCAAACAATGGGCGTTCTCGGTCTTTTCCTATTGTATTTTCACCGTAAGTGAGGTTGTGACGAGCACCAGGTGGATCCATCTCTAATAATACTATTTTGCGCTAATACAGAGATTCAAATTTTTGGAAAAAAATGATCCATGAGGAAGACAGGGAGTAATGTTTCTGACATAACCGCAGAAATCCCATACTTATAGCACAAATAGTTTTCATAGTACAATTAAATAAAGTACCATTATAACAACACGTCGCAAAATAGCTCTGCAACACCACCATTATTGGTTAATATGCCCATGTATATTTGTAACTTCTGGAATTGAAATTTAAA
>JAUKNK010001381.1:10000-25009 GCA_030765055.1 Mantis religiosa | reverse complement strand
AGTGATAGAGAAAGCAAAATGCCAGTATTTGGCAAGAAAGATACAGGAAGTCGAAATGGCAGAGAGGAATTTTGCGAACAACGTGAAATAATAGGTTGTGCTTAAATTTGAGCATGTATTTGCACAAATTTTCGTTTTTTAATTACACTGTTCTTTCTCTCTCTCTCATTCACTTCCAGGGAGAGAATGGGGATATTTTGAGTGGAAAGAAAGACGACAGAGTGGTTGTGTGCGTGTGTGTGTGAGAGAAAGAAGGAAGGGGGCAACTTTCAACTGGAAGAGACAGCGAAAGTGATGTCAGAGATAGAAGAACTTTTGAGGAGAGAGAGAGAGAGAGAGAGAGAGAGAGAGAGAGAGAGAGGAGAGAGAGAGAGAGAGAGAGAGAGAGAGAGAGAGAGAGAGAGAGAGAGAGAGAGGAGAGAGAGAGAGAGAGAGAGATGAGAGAGAGAGAGAGAGAGAGGAACTTTTAATTGGAAAGGCAATGTTTTTCGTACCTTAGGTGCATATCTTGTGTCAGTTGCATATCATTTTGTCCAGTTATGTTTGAACTGCCCGTACATCAGTCATATTTCTTTGGCTGCTGTCATGGAGTAGTTTTGTTTTGCGGCACAAAATAGTTCATTATTTTACATGTTCATTTATCGGAAAATATTCAAATAGATTCGTAGGGTAGGGGATCCTTCCCCTTCAGCCGCCAAGGTGCGGGCGCTGCGGACCCCTAGCACTCGTGGTACCTCTGACGTTACTAGAGAAACCTCGGGCCGAACTGCCCACCGAAGAGTTGTTCGGATTGGGTTGGACTCGAGGAGGCAGTGTGTTCCCGACACCCACGGGTAAATGGGTACTTCCGGCCAGGCTACGACCGCCCGGAGGGGGGTAGAGGGTTGCCTGAATAGTCCCGGGTACTAGCCTGCAGAGCTAGTAGAAGGTGTGCTAGATCACCATTCGGCCCCCACCGAGGTTATCGGTAGTCTTCCCTGCGGGGTTGACGCGCGTAAGTGGCGTATCCACTTCCATCCCGTCTTGACGTTGTGCTCAGCGGGGGGGGGGGCTTTTTAGACTCCAGGTATTGCCCTATGGAAAGAGCCCCGAAGTTTCCATCGCTCCCGGGTAGAAGGAGGCCCGGGTCCTTGGTCCTACGGGTCCAGGACTAATGGGAGTAGAACCTCTGGGCTCACCTGTCAAACTTAACTATCATAACTCGGTAACTTGAATGCATTACCCAATGGAATCAATCACTGCATCTGGTATGCATGTGAAGTATTATAAATATATATGTAGGTGATCTTTCGGTTCAAACCTTCCTCTTACGATGGCAAAGGTACTGTCTAACCACCACAAGAAGGCAAGTGGGCCCTGAAGAGGGAGAGGGGCTTGAACTGCTTATCTGCTCTATTAGTGGATTTGTTTACAACGCAATGAGTGTATGAGTGTGCATATGGTCACCCATGCTGCCAGATGTAATCCTCATTGCAGTAACTGCAGTGATAGGTATTATGCACGGGGTGAGTTATGTGACAACACTATGTATTTAAGATTAGCCTAGCATCCTTATCATATGCAGAAGGCGAGCATAAACGTCATGCGGACAGCAAAGGCGATTATTACTCGACAGAGCGTTGAGGCGTATTGACTTTCAGGTGAGCAGCGGTGTGATCGTTCCTTATCGGGTCTTATCTGGTCGATTAGAAGAGTGAAATATCAGTAAGTTGACGTACAGTAAATTACGAAACAGAAATAGAGCGATTGGAAGCTGCGTGTGTCTATATATGTTTTCTCGCGCCTGCCGATGTATGACACATTGCTGTCCAGAAGACATGATTACATCTGAACAGAGTATGCGGCCTGCAAAGGTGGTTACGTTACACATCCCTTAGCCTTGCCTTCTTGTGTTGTGTGGACAGTACACATCAACTTTTACACAAACTGTTTTATACTTATTATATCTTAACGACTATTGTCATTGTTTATCTCTATTCATTTTTTCTGTCTTTTATTTTTGTTTCGTATCGATATCTCGTTGTGAGGTCATTGATTCCTACACCCATCCTCATCCTCAGCGCTGCTGGCAGGCTGAGGTTCAGCCCGAATGATTTTGCTGCCCACCCTAAATGGGGTTTTACCGCAGATAGGATCATTGATGGCGATCATGAATAGGACTTTTAGCGTACATTCTGTTAATTTTTAGAAGGATAGAAACATATTAGAGGAAGAAGGATGTTATGAACAATCGTAAGCTTTCACGGCCGAAGTCTAATTTGAAGATAGAAGAATTTTCCGGGCTCAGGAGCCGTGGTCAGCCGTGGAGCTGACTCAGTTATGACTTCAGTCAGTTGTGACTGAAACTTCACCCAAAGACTCTGACCACGCCACTACTGGTGATGTTCACCACAGACGTGAACGAAACGTATGGATCTTCCAACTCTATCCGACCACGTCTACTGAGCCCGGAAATTTTTTCTATCTTCAAAGAAGCATGTTGCTCCCCAATGCTAGCACATACATATATCATGACAATGTTTATGTCGCTTTTATCGCCTTTCCTTGTACTGCATAGGCTCATTTGTCACCTTTCAAAGGTATGTGTTACCCAATCACGGAAAAGAGGAAGGAAAAATGGTGTAGAGGAAATCATAATATGCTTGCCACGTTATCTGGCTAGGGAATAAAGCTAACTCTGGTTTAACTCGTGCTGGGAGAGTCCTGACGCCCGCGTCATAGCGAGTGTCAAGCGATTTACGTCACTAGTTTCAACAGGCTGACACCAGCGCACACTGGCAGGTTGGCGTCGCTGTGTGCAGTCACTAAAATAGCCGTGTCTCTTGGCTTTCTGTCCAATTACTTCACTTGTTAGTGGTTTGGATATGTACATGGAGCAAATAATGCAGTACACATTTACTTTGTAATTTCAAGGATAGTATTTCTGACTTTGAAATGGATTCACCCTGGAGAAAGTGCTCTGGGCGAAGCAGGATTTTATAAATAAAATATCTTACACACAAAGAAATAATGTAGTAATACTGAACTGCATAATGTATTACGTATGTTTTCGTAGCACAGGAGGGGAGGATATTGGATTAAATAAAGTACGCTGGTGAATGTAGCTGTTCAATAAAGAATGATCACTTTTTTTTGTTTTGTTTTGTTTTGACAACGTACCTTTACTCATACTTATAATTTTGATGGTCCTCATTAAAACAGTCTCCCCTGAATTCGATGCACTTGTCCCAGCGTTTCTGTCAGTCTTCAAAGACATGCTGGGAACCATTTTTTGAGAGAACCTTCAAAATCACCTCCGCAGCCTTCACCACTGCTTCTGATGATGGAAGGTCACATGGGGCTAAATCCGGACTATAGGGAGAGTGAGAGATGCATTTCACGTTGATTTTTGCAAGATATTCAGCAACATTAGCAATATGCGGCCATTTTGGAACCCATTGCGCACAAACATGTCTCATGTGTAATGTTTCTGTCACCAACCTGTGGGTGGCGCCCAATGAAATGCTCAGTATTTCAGAAAGTGATCTTAAAGTAATTCGTCGTCCTGGCAGCAGCAGTGTTGATGTTTTCTTCCGTAAGAGCAGTAACTGGAGCACCGGGTCCACCTTCCTTTGAAATTGATTGCCTCCCCTCTTTAAACATTTTAAACCACCTTCGAGCTGTGCTGTAGGGAAGAACAGACTTTCCATAGGTCTCCTGTAACATTGTATAGGCCTCAACTAAAGATTTGTTGAGACGAAAGCAGAATTTCAAAGCCGCATATTGTTCCTCGCGTGTTACCTCCATTGCAGCGGTAGGCGATACTGAACATGTATGAACTTGCCTAGTCCTCACAGGGGAGAACCAGGAGTACCAACAATGAAACTACTACGGCGTGTTTCTTTCACATTAAGCTAACAGAATATAAAAAGGTTGAATTTTAATGCGAAAAGTTATGATCATTCTTTATTGAACAGCCCTCGTATATTTCCTCAGTGAATTTGCACCTGCTATCTTAAGCGAAAGTTTTTTCAAACTCAACTATAATTGTACATATAATACAATGGAAAGGAAATTATAATTACAATAGCTGGAATTTTTTTAAATTACGTCCTCCAACGTTAATTAATATCGAACGATGAATGCAATGGGTGAAATGATGCTCAAATGAGCCCGGGGTCCATAGAGCTTAGAGTTACCCAACACTCGTCTTTCAGGATAAGGGAAAACCTCGAAAAAACCTTATCCAGGTAACTCACCCTGACCGAGATTCGAACTCGGGACCCCTTGAACGTGAGTCAGACATGCTACCATCTACGCTACTGAGGCGGGCCCTAGTGAAATTTAATCAGTTAAAAAAATAAAAATTCTTTACAATGGCCTGAGTTTCAGATACTGAGACTATTGAAACAACAGCGAGATCGCTGATCAAGAATTAGGTTTTAATATTAGGTTTTAACATAAGTCAAACATTGCAAGAATGACTACAGAAACTCTTGCCTTTTGGAACAATTCATTGAATGCTAAACGACGAAATTACAACGTACTCCTCAGTTTTATTTTCAACCAAACAATTAATACTTAATGGGAAATGCAAACCTGAAGTCACGTTACTTATCAAGAGCCCGGAACAGCTGCAGCAGGAAGTGTGTGGAAGCCAGAAACGTGTCAAAAGGCTGGTAATACCCGAGTTTCATCATGGAATAACTGCAATCAAGAAATATCATAAGCAGAATGTGCGCAGACAGATATATAGGAAATGCCACATAATAACTCTACAAAGAGAACTAAATCTGTAACAGACTATAGCAAAGACCACGGCGCTTTACATGGAATATGTTTAGCTAGTTTGTTTTATTTCTCAAAAATGGTTGAAATATTACTTAATATATTTGCAAGATGGAAAAGATGTACATCTACGAGGGCTGTTGTATCATTAGATCACGCACACATTCACACTCTCACTCATACTTCTAGACTCTGGGGAAGAAGGGGAATCATCTTGGTTAGAGAAAAATCCCCACCCCAGCCGGGAATCGAACCCGGAACCCCTAGCACGACAGGAAGATGCTCTACGGACTGAGCTACGGGGCCAGTAACAAAGCTTTATTTTGCTGGCTAGATGAAATGAACACTAATAAGGTATCTCATATAAGACAGATATAATTCACATAAAAATCAGAAGAAAAATCATTACATTATCATGTCATAATTGTACATTATTTCAACAATTACATCATGCGTTATGAATATTATTAATTTTTGAGTGGACATACGTTTTCATTAAGGAAGCTTAGAACCGCATTTAACTTAATTTGGATTGATTCCAAACTCACAGAGCTCAGTCACTGACGCCAGTGAATTTGGTTAATGCAACATTTTGGCGAGGTACACTGTTAAATCATTACTTGCCCTCCGTAATAGGTCATTCGGAACAAATGCATTGACTCAGAAACTAGACAGCTAGTGAAATAAGTGTACTGAAATCACTCGAATCGGAATATTTAATAAACCCCAAATGTCCAGAAAAACTAAATTTTTCAGGAAATGCAAAAAAAAAAAAAAAAAAAAAAAAAAAAAAAAAATAAAGTTATGCTTAAAATCGGCTTTTGTCCTCATTTTTCGTTGAAATGAATGTAGAGGGTAGCATGCCATTTTACTGTAGACATTCTTGATCCATTTTCTTGAAATTACGAGGGTGGGTCAAAAAGTAATGTCTTCTATTTTTCCCCTTAAATAAGTAAGTTATTTGAAAACTTTGAATTTGGAGCAATTCCTCAAACCTTCTTTTCCAATCCCCAGCAGTAGTAACTTCCTAAGTCAACAGCTGGCAGCACTGCATCCTCTTGCAAAATGACTGACATCGACATTCGCATTAGATAGCGTTCTGTGATTGAAGGGCAAACACCATTGGCAGATGAAAAGCGAAGCGGAAGGCCGGTGACTGTAGTGACTCCATGCAACATTCAGCGAGTCGATTACATCATTCGTGGTGATCGCCGGGTAACAACAGGTGAATTGTGTCGCATTATCTCTCTCAGTAAAGGCAGTATGATGACGATTATTCAACAACTGGGTTACTCAAAAGTTTGTTCACGTTGGGTATCAAGAATGTTAACCGTCCCAAACAAAGAAACAAGGAAAACAATAACCTCCGAACACTTGCAGCGCTTCAATTTGGAGGGAGAGAAGTTTCTGGAAAAAATTGTTACTGGAGACGAAACGTGGGTTCATTTTTCTGAACGTGAATCAAAGAGACAGTCAATGGAATGGCATCACACAACGTCACTGAAAAAAAAAAAAAAAAAAAATAAATAAAATCAGAACTCAACGGTCGGCAGGGAAAGTTATGGCGACAGTGTTTTGGGATGCAGAGGGTGTACTTATGATTGATTTTTTGGAGCAGGGATGCACAATAAATTCTGTCCAATACGTCAACTCTCAAAAAGCTGAAAGCACGTCTTCGCCGAGTTCGCCCAACAAAAACTATGGTGGATGTTCTTCATTTGCATGACAATGCAAGACCACTCACCAGCCGTTACACCACTGCAGAAATTGAGAAATTGGGAGGGCAAGTCTTACCTCACTCCCCATACAGCTCTGACCTGGCACCATCAGACTTCCATCTGTTCGGGCCACTAAAGGAAGCTCATCGTGGGATTCATTTTGAAGATGAGGAGGCTGTGAAAACGTCCGTGTGCCAATGGCTTGGGAAGCAAGACCGTGTGGTTTACCACACTGGAATACATGCCCTAGTTAAAAGGTGGACCAAAACTGTGGAAAAGGACGGAGATTATATTGAATAGTGACAAATTAATCGTCAATGTTGTAGTTTTCAAGCTATGTAAATTGGCTTCAATTTTCTTGGCAATTAAAAGAGAAAAAAATAGGAAGCATTAATTTTTGACCCACCCTCGTATATTAACATTTATTTAGTGAATGTGTGGGCTTTCTTAATATGTTATAATAAATATGCATAAATTATTACTTAACCCATACTATATAGCTCACAATGACAAAAACGAAACAAATTGTAACAAAGAGAACTCTTTGGCATTACATTCTACACAAGGTTCATTCTTTGATACGTGTTGGCCAATTGTATATATCGCCGTAGAAGCTCTGAATGATTTCATCTTTTGTTGAGAATGGCACAAATCGTGTTAGGCCTTGCATTTTCTTCTCATTTATAGGCGCATTATCATGATAAGCCTGACTCATAAGAGTTTGGTGGAATTACAAATGATACAGCCAGTTGGAATGTGTGCTCTTCCTCATATTCTGCACTAACATCACCACTGCCAGACATTTTATCAACTATAACAATAGATTAAATCAAAGAGCAGGAGGCCAATTATTATTATTATTATTATTATTATTATTATTATTATTATTATTATTATTATTATTATTATTATTATTATTATTATTATTATTATTATTATTATTATTATTATTATTATTATTATTATTATTATTATTATTATTATTATTATTATTATTATTATTATTATTATTATTATTATTATTATTATTATTATTATTATTATTATTATTATTATTATTATTATTATTATTATTATTATTATTATTATTATTATTATTATTATTATTATTATTATTATTATTATTATTATTATTATTATTATTATTATTATTATTATTATTATTATTATTATTATTATTATTATTATTATTATTATTATTATTATTATTATTATTATTATTATTATTATTATTATTATTATTATTATTATTATTATTATTATTATTATTATTGTCTCTGTTTGAAGCAGTACTGGTAAATTAAGGTCATGAAAATGCCCATATCCTTTGTACATGTGGAGTTTCTCTTCAGTTTTGGTGACACAATGGCTGCATAACAGAACAGAAAATGTCAGAAGATCATGGGTTTCTCTAAATTATGTTCGACCTACAGTCACTCCAAAAAGTATTCGTCTAATGCAAGAGTTTATGTTTAAGAATGTATGGATAGTGGAAAATCATCATAATAAAGTACAGAAGGGACACTGGCATATTTATCGATTATTGAAAAAGAGAATACAATAAAGAAACACATAGTATATTGTGACTTTGTGGGTTCGTGAAATGAAAAGTCCAATTACACCACTCAAAAATGTTCTTTATTTCCACCGACTTACAGTTAAACACTTGCCAATTACACAGAATTACGTAATGCACACAATTACGATTCACCAGTTCGTCCGTTACAATTTCACTTGCACTCGTAATTAGGTACAATACTCCGATGCACGTACACAGTCTTCTCGTCGTACACTAGCGCTGCACTCTTACACTGCTCGCCAAGAACTCTGACTCTCTCCTCTTGCCCGAAGTGTTGCTTATATAGGGTCAGCTGGCCGATCTGGAAGGTTCTAGATTAGATTAAATATCCCGTAAGTTCGAGAACACAGGTGGAACAGAAAGAGACGGCGCAGTGATGTTTTTTCTCCCAGCCACCCCTCGCCACCGCCACAAGACAAACGAGGGGGGCGTGACGAACGCCGACCGTCCCCTGCTTGCCCGCTCTATAGGGTGTTCCGACGTTCGGGTGACAATATATTCACATAAACATATTTAAACATTCAAAAGTAAAGATATGCAATATATGATGCAAAATAAGTATTCGTCTGCATATTGAAAATGATGTAGAATATTACGGTTAGTACTTAGTAGGCCCTCCATTTCTCTTTATAGTCTCTTGCCTTCGCCTTGGCATGGATTTCACCAAAAATTGTGTTGTTTCCACTGTAATTTTACAATATTCCTCAAGCAGAGCGTTCTTTAGATCCTTTATACTTGAAATATGATGATTTCTAATATTTTTGTCCAATATACTCCACAAATTTCTCTATTGGATTCATGTTTGGGGATTGCGGTGGTGTCAGCATCCATCCATGTGTTTTGGATCATTATCTTGTGTGAAAGTATAATCCTCAGAAAGACCCATATTATTCACACTTCTGGACAGATGTGTTTTTACGATATTTATAGAAACCGTATGGTTCATAATTCCATCAATAAAATACAAATCCCCCATAGCATTTGCACTCATGCAGCCCCAGACAAGTACTGCACCGCCTCATTGTTTAACTGAAGCTGTTATATTTTTCTCCTCAAGCTCATAATTCCTTTTTTTCCAAACTATCACTCGCCCTTTTGACTTAATGTGGTCAAATTGACTCTCGTCAGTAAATACAACTTTCTTTCCAGAAATCAAACACATCGTAATTATGTTCTTTTGCGAAAGCTTGCTTCTTTCTATTGATTTTGCTGAATAAGGTTTTCTACGGGCTGTTCGGCCTCCATACTCAGCTTCATAAAACACGTTTGTTATAGTTTGTGCTGAAACTGACTTTCCTGTGTGTGTATGAGCTCCAATAGAAAGTTTTGGAGCACTTAGTTTAGGACTTTTCTTGACTTCTCTAAGTAACTATCGTTTCTCCATCTCGGATAGAACTGCAGGACGACCACTCTTGATTGATCTTCGTAAGTTTTTTTTTTTCTGATCAAACATGGATGTAATAGTCTTCACTGGTCTTCACTGTACCAATGATTTCTCCAATTTCTCGAAAATGTTTTCCTTTTTTAAACAATCTGATGGAAATTTATCTCTCTTCATTTGTAGTTTCACGACGTTTTTGACCCATATTATAGATGAATTATTTTATCTTGACAGGAATCCTGCGTGGTAGGGATGAGTAGCAACTGTGGTGGGGATAGTGCACCTATCGCCACAATGCGTCACACGTAAGATTACGAGACGGGAGGGCGGTGCATAAGGTGTCTAAAAACAAATTTCAATCTCGAAGCCAGTATTGCAGCTCTTATAAACTATGTTGTAATTCTTACTATGGCAGTAATCTCCACGCTTTTGTTGGGTCTTAAATAGTACATAGGCATTTGGAACAAATCCCTGTTCTCCTCCAGCAGGCATGATAACAACTGTCGGCCTTTCAATATCGCTGCAGAGTCCCTGTAACGCATTTCACTCCAGGCATATGGTCCAGTATGTGATGTATTTATATGTTTCATCCATATAAACTATATAAACTTCACTTCGATATCTCCGAATATTTCGTAAATACCTAAGCCTTTTTGCACGTGTGGTGCAATGTTCGATTAAAATTTGTCTGTCACGCTTAGTTTTTTCTTTTCAAATAATCCTAGCTTTAAAAGAACTCTTCTTAATGTTCAGACACTGCCTTGGAAGTCAGTAGAATTTTCAGCTTCATAAGCACTTTCTTCAAAGTTGGTCTTTGTTTATCTGTGCTTTAAAATTATTCATAGTTCGCCTAACTATTTCTGAATTAAAACATCCAAATTAGATTTTGTGCATGTTCTTAATCTTTGTTTACTGGGCATAGAGAAGGGCGTTGTTGCATTAGCACCAATGGCTTTTCTTTCCTTAATAACTCTCCTAAACTTTTTTCAGACACAACTGTTGCCTCAGATACCCTTCCCCAGATTGTTGTAGCTAACCCAGACCATTATTCCTTTTTTATAAATCTATGGATATTGGTTATTACTTCTCGTGTTTTTAAATGTAGCACTTTATTTCCTAATGTGCTGCTAGTAGGCGTCATTTATAAATGCCCTCTTTGAACCAGGAGATAAGCACATTTTGAAACAAGCTGTAGTATTACCGAGTAGCTCTGAACGTGCATACTTACTCGCAGCTGGTGCACAACTGACCTGCCCTCCCCTCCAGTTGCAACCGTTCTGAGGTGGACTCGGCCAAATACCACTGCGCATCGCTCTGCACTTTTCAAGATAAAAAAATACATCTGTACTTGTTTGACATCAAATGGGACATGATTTTAAATAACGTAGAGTTGTTCACTAAATAAGCAATTTATGAACCCAAATTGGGTTCTATTTTCAAATCTAATATCAACCGATGTAAGGAAATAGTTATTTATCGTTTCTTATATATATATATATTACTGATTGTGCTTGTTATATTACATGTGCTATGATTAGACGAATACCTTTTGGAGTATCTGTATATATTTAAAGTGCAATGTCATAGATGACTCAATTTAAAAAAAATCACATGTGGGGTTTCTCAATATTTCCATTCACTTGATCCGAAAAAGGGATCACATATATGTGTGTGCGAGTGAAAGACTGAAGTCAAAATCTATCAGTGTATATACTTCAGTACAAAGTTTATCATGAACTTAATCGGAAACTTAGGGTGGAGAAGTTCGATAATTCTCTGCTTCCCAATAATTCCTTTAATTGGAATTTTGGTTTCCGCTTTTATAAAAGTTCTTTAAAGACTTGAATTATATTAAACTGCAGATATTCATTAAAGTACTTCAAATATTCTGCAATCCCACTCATTTTCTGAACCACTGTCGTTAGTCTTTCCAAAAATATTTGCTGTATCTCGTAGTTTCTTCCATTTTTAATACGTGTACTTTGAAATATCAAGTGTTTGTTCTTTTGTCACGAACTCCGGTAGTAAACACCGATTGGAGTGGGTACATATTATTTAAACAAGAGATAACTCGGTGGTGCATGAAACTTTCGCGCGATATGTTTTCTCTTTTATGTGCATTTGCAGAAATGAAATACACTGAAGTTTAACAGCAGGTGTTCTTCCTAGCACGTGAGAAAATGTTTGACGGGTAACTTATGAACAAATAACAGGACACACGAGCAACTTTGGGAGAATATCGAGCACAATTGGGTGATTATATTACACTATTTGCATTTCAGAAAAAATGTTGGAAGTGTCCTCCACCAGCATCTATACATGATACGACTGTAGACAATGAAGTGTACATCTTGAAGACATTTGTGGAGCAGTTGAATGATATCGAATCGAGAGAAGGTTATTTCCAGCAAGTTGGAGCAACCTGCCATACACCATGGAACTTGTAACCAGTTTCCGGGTAATCTCAAAAGGTCTGCGGCATCCCAGATCCCCTGAGCTAACTTCACCGGAATTTTTCTTGTGGAGGTATCTAAAAAATAGAGTGTACAAGGGTAGACCACCGACAATTGATGTCAAGGAATCCATTCGAACCGAAATAAGTAACATTGGCGAGGATACTCTCCGTAAAACTTCAGAGAATATGGTGAGACGAGTGCACACATGTATAGGCTGGTGGAGGACACTTTCAACATTTTCTCTGAGATATAAATAGTGTAGTGCAACCTCCCAATTGTGTATTATATTCTCCCAAAAGTTGCACGTGTTTTCTATTATTGGTTCAAAAGTTATGCCTTATTGGAATGGTTCAGATTTATATGGATCGCACAAAAATGCGCGCACTCTTTCCGATAGGACACTTGGAGAAGAGTATGGAAAGATAGAGTCAGACTGAAAAGTTCAATGCCATAGCCGGGATTTCAACCACGGATCTTCTGGTTTCCGTCCAGCCGCTCTAACCCTTGAGCCACAATGGCCAACGTGCCGATATGACATTAAATTCTCCAACTGACTAGTGTTTTTCCCCGTAAACCACTAGGAGTTCTCATAAACAAATGAGACAACTACCTTAATGGCGACTTACTATGCTGTAGCTTTGTGGGTTCGTGAAATTAAAATTTCAATTGCACAGACTCAAAATGATCTCTATTTCCACGGAATTACAGTTGGAACACTTGCCGATTACACAGAATTACGTAGCGCACACAATTACAATTCACCAATTCGTAAGTCACAGTTCCACTCTGCACTCGCAGTTACGTACACTCCTCCGATGCACGTACACAGTCTTCTAGTGCGTTCCCTCACTGGGCGCTCCTCACGGCTGCTCCAAGAACTGAACTCACTCGCCAACTGCAGCCCCTTTTTATAGGAATATCGCTGTTTATGGAACTGTTGCGTTTCAGTGAATCACCCCGAAGGTGCTAGACGGCAGGGGGAGGAGAAAGAGACGGTACAGTGATGTTTTTCCAGCCACCCCTCGTTACTGCTACAAGATAAATGGGTAGGCGTGGCCGAATGCTTCCCGTCTGGCCCTACTGCTGGCCGGTTCTATCGGGAGTTCCGACGTTCGGTTGACAGTACTTTAAGACCTGGGCTTTATAGTTAACCACTATTAGGTCAATTAATGGAAATTAATTGTTCTTTCACACTGGCCGTGTGTAGGCTAAAGTATGGAAAGGTAGAGTCAGACTGAGCAATTCAATACCATAGCCGGGATTTGAACCACGGATCTTCTAGTTTCCGTCCAGCCGCTCTAATCCTTGAGCTACTATGGCCAACGTGCCGACATGACTGGAGAAGAGTAATTGGAGAAGAATAATTTGGGCAGAGGAAGATACATCAGCATTGTAAAGCTATTCCTAATAGGGATAATGATAATAAGGAAAATAATAATGAATGTACAAGATAACGTGTTTGAATAATTATGCAATTATTTTAAATTGTAGGACCTGTTTCCTAAACACCTCTGACAGTGCTAACATCCCTTCCAGCCGGTATATCTTGTCGTTTCTACTTTATGTGCATCAACAAAATTGGCTGAAGCTCTAATTTGAGAAGTCCCGAAATCTTTTTACTGCATTCCCTGTCTCTCATTTAGCTTAGTTCGTTAGTTCGTGATGTTGCACCGCTATGCTCATTAGCACACGCGTGCAAACCAGTCCAGAACGAGCAGTGCAATTTATTCAATTAGAATGCCAGCACGTTTTCCTTCCCAATAATTAACAGCCTTCTCCGTCAACAAGGTATTGCAGCCAAACGAGATACTCACACGGTTTAATCTGTTGCTCGAGGGGAGACTAAAGGGCAATTCCTGCATTGTTAATTCTGTAAATTCACAATAGTTCATAATTAGATCATAAGAGATCACAAGATCATCAGATCATAAGGTCGGAGAAAATAGGAGATAGATTTAGAAATGATGAAACTTGGAAGGTATGCAGGCAAATGAGAAAATAAATGAATTGGATGCTGTGGATGTTAATAGAAGAATACTTATCTATGGGAAGGCAGGAATGGGCCGAAAGAAGGAGCAGAATGAGGAGAGGTGATAATTAAGTGTTGTGAAGTGCTATCTTATCAGTGATAAATCCGTATAGAGGGTAAATATCCATATTGAATGACTCAATGTTTTACAGTGCTAGTGAGAGGTATGCGAGTGAAAAAGAAGTTTTATGAGTATGTACTTTTATGTGCATGTTAGGAATTTTTATCAAAGTTAATATATTATATAAATGAATGGATTAACATAAAATATGATTCTAAATTTATTCAAAAACATTAACAAAAGAACTGGATTAATAAATAAATTGAATTAATATTGTGACTTTGTGGGTTCGTGAAATAAAAAGTCCAATTACACCACTCAACAATGTTCTTTATTTCCACCGACTTACAGTTAAACTCTTGCCAATTACACAAAATGACGTAATGCACACAGTTACAATTCACCAGTTCGTCCGTTACAATTGCACTCGTAATTACGTACGGTCTTCTCACTAGCACTGCGTCCTTACACCAAGAACTGACTGTCTCCTCACTCACTAACTGACAAACCAACTCAACTGACACTGACTGACTAGCTGCAGCCCTTTTTATAGGCATCTCGCCGTCTTCTCGACGTTTCCAGATGATGAACGATCGCGTAATTTCTAGAACCAGGTGGACAGAAACAGACGGCACACTGATGTTTTTCCTCCCAACCACTGACTGTCACCACTACAAGACAAACGAGGAGGAGGTGTGGCTAACCGAACCTCCCCTGCCTTCCGCTGCCAGCTGCTTTCACAGGGTGTTCCAGCGCTCGCGTTACAATATATATTTAAGGAAATATAATAATAATAATAATAATAATAATAATAATAATAATAATAATAATAATAATAATAATAATAATAATAATAATAATAATAATAATAATAATAATAATAATAATAATAATAATAATAATAATTAATAATAATAATAATAATAATAATTAATAATAATAATAATAATAATAATAATAATAATAATAATAATAATAATAATAATAATAATAATAATAATAATAATAATAATAATAA
>JAUKNK010001381.1:0-5000 GCA_030765055.1 Mantis religiosa | reverse complement strand
CAGTCATTTCCTCTTCTTTGTTGTCAAATGCTAGGCTTTGGCAATGAAGCCATTAGCTCTCTTGCTCTCCAATATTTCCGTGTAGTGGGACCGGCAGGTAGGGCTTCACAGGTTAGAAGATGTTCTTCAGTTATTTCCTCTTCTTTGTTGTCAAATGCTAGGCTTTGGCAATGAAGCTATTAGCTCTCTTGCTCTCCAATATTTCTGTGTAGTGGGTCCGGCAGGTAAGACTTCACAGGTTAAAAGATGTTCTTCAGTCATTTCCTCTTCTTTGTTGCACAGAGGACAATTTGGACTTGTATAAATTCCTATTGTGTGTAAGTGTTTGGCCAAATAAACATGTTCCGTAAGTATTCTAAAATTTGCTGCTGCAGCTTTACGTAAGATTTCTGGAATAATTTCTGGATTTTTAATTTAAATGTTCCATTTTTTATCATTGGCTTTGTTAGATATTGATTGGTTTTGCTTGTTTTTATATTTGTTTTTTTATGAATATTTTTATGGATGTTACGGGTAAACCTTTACTTTTGTTCTGAATTAAATTTGCACCTTTTTTGGCAAGAAAATCAGCTGATTCATTTCCAGCAATTCCACAATCTGCAGGTATCCACTGTAATATAATTCTTTCCTGTAGTTTTTGAAGGGGTGAATATAAAAGAAAAGAAAGTGTATATATGTTTTGTTCTAAGAAATGTTAATTTTTGTAATGTATAAGTATTTTGTTTTGGTGTGGTTTTTGTTTATTTATAGTAGAAGTAGTTTTAATATCCTTATTTTTTTTGTATAAATTATGTAAAATTTAATAAATATAAAAACTTGGAAAATTTATACCTGGCTTGAGAAGTTAGGTGTCACGGTATGGAATTGCAGATCTTTATTTATTTATTTACTTATTTATTATTTTTTTATTTATTATTTCATAATATCATATACAAGCTATCGCATTCGAAATTCATAAAAGAAAATTATAATATACATAATGTATTATATAAAATCTGATGTAAAGAAAGATAGTTTTCCTCCTAATTATATATGCAATTTTTATTTAAAATTTAATAATAATTGATTTAAAAAATCGATGTGTTGAATTTAGGTTACTTGCCCCACCGCTTATTCTACCAACTATTCTCATTAAGGCTTACTCTTCCTAACCTTTATGTTAACCAAGATAAATGGTTTTATTACACATTTTCTGATGGTATATACAAGCAAGTTACACAGGGTTAAGCGATAATCAAATCATTGAAAAGGATTTTGATATATCCTGACATTGAAATTCTATTTTCTTGAAATGACTACCGGAAATAAACGAAGGAGACTTCAAGAAAATAAAAGGTATTTTAAAAGGAGTGTCCTAACTTTAACTTGTGATAACTGCCGTTGTTATTGAGTTACAACAGTCATTTTTTCATGTGGTCACAGTTGTTATTAACAAATAGCTATGGAACATTACAGCATTCAGCAACACTTAGAAATTATGAAAATTTATTATCAAAATGGATTATCTTTTCGCTCTGTCAATGGAAAAAGATACCGGCCTCTTATAATGGACTATTTTTTGGCCTCAATTGGATGATATAGATCTCAGAAACATCTGATTCCAGCAAGATGGTGCCATATGTCATACTACTCTTGAAACAATCAATCTTATGAAGGATAAGTTCAGAGGTTTCATTATTTACCGTTGTGGTGATGTTATTTGGCCCCCCGAGATCATGTGATTTAACGCCGTTGGATCATCATCACGCGTGTTATTCGTGAAGTTGGACCTAATTTACGTTCTTCTGTCATTGAAAATTGGGTCAACCCTATACGCGCAACCCAACAAAGTCACCCTATACGCGCAACCCAACAAAGTCACAGCGGTTCTTTTCCACCGTAACGAAATTATGTTCAAGAAAAACCTCTATCATTTAAAGAAGGCGTTTATTTAAGCTCCAAGATAGTACACTGTTGTTAAAAGACGTTTTATAACATACCTATTAAAAGATTCAAGCCGATAATAACAACTAGGAAACTTACTGGTAATGAATTGTTCTTTCACACTGGCCGTTTGCAGGCTAAAGTATGGAAAGATAGAGTCAAACTGAAAAATTCAATGCCATAGCCGGGATTTAAACCACGTATCTTCTGGTTTCCGTCCAGCCGCTCTAACCCTTGAGCTACTTTGGCCAACGTGCCGACATGGCATTAAATTCTCCAACTGACTCGTGTTTTTTCCCCGTAAACCACTTAGGAGTTCTCAGAAACACATGAGACAACTATTTTAATGGCGACTTACAATGTGTAAGTACTTTAAGGCCCGGGATTTATATTTAACTACTATTAGGTCAATTAATGGAAATTGTTCTTTCACACCCGCCGTGCGTAGGCTAAACTATGGAAAAATAGAGTAAAACCGAAAAATTCATTGCCATAACTGGGATTTGAACCACGGATCTTCTGGTTGTCATCCAACCACTCTGACCCTTGAGCTACTATGGCCAACGTGCCGACATGACATTAAATTCTCCAACTGACTCGTGTTTTTTCCCGGTAAACCACTTAGGAGTTCTCATAAACACATGAGAAAACTACCTTAATGGCGACTTACAACGTGTAAGTACTTTAAGGCCCGGGATTTATAGTTAACTACTATTAGGTCAATTAATGGAAATTGTTCTTTCACACCCGCCGTGCGTAGGCTAAACTATGGAAAAATAGAGTAAAACTGAAAAATTGATTGCCATAACTGGGATTTGAACCACGGATCTTCTGGTTGTCATCCAACCGCTCTAACCCTTGAGCTACTATGGCCAACGTGCCGACATGACATTAAATTCTCCAACTGACTCGTGTTTTTTCCCGGTAAACCACTTAGGAGTTCTCATAAACACATGAGACAGCTACCTTAATGGCGACTTACAACGTGTAAGTACTTTAAGGCCCGGGCTTCATAGTTAAACGCTATTAGGTCAATTAATGGATATTATTTGTTCTTTCATACTGGCCGTGTGTAGGCTAAAGTATGGAAAGTTAGAGTAAAACTGAAAAATTCAATGCCATAGCCGGGCTTTGAACCACGTATCTTCTGGTTTCCGTCCAGCCGCTCTAACCCTTAGCTACTATGGCGAACGTGCCGACATGACATTAAATTCTCCAACTGACTCGTGTTTTTTGGTTTGACTTCAAATTCCTCATGTGTTTTCTCATGTGTTTATGAGAACTCCTAAGTGGTTTACCGGGAAATACGCGAGTCAGTTGGAGAATTTAATTTCATGTCGGCACGTTGGCCATAGTAGCTCAAGTGTTAGAGCGGCTGGATGGAAACCGGAAGATCCGTGGTTCAAATCCCGGCTATGCCATTGGATTTTTCAGTTTGACTGTATCTTTCTGTAGGAAACTTAAAGTTACAAAGTATTTTATACTTCATTTAAATAATATGTTATAAATAAATGAACCGTTTTTGTGCAGTATAATCTCTTATGGTTACCAGTTATACAAAAGCACACAAAATTAATTCATTTATTAAGTACATAAAGAGACAAATATTTATATAGTACATTCATAAATAACACAATTGTGAGAGGTAATGTGCATGCCGCTTTAACCATAGTTAATTTTGAGCCTAATGACAAGCATAATTCTTTATTCCGATATATAATAAAGCATCATCAATAAAAATAGTAACAAATTTGTTTTTTTTTTTAGTTATTAGTTCCAGTTAATGATACTTTAGTGCTTCAGAGGTATTTTTCGTTAATTTATAAATATTCAACTTTAGAATCTTAATCATTGCAAATGACAGTGACTAATTGGTGTCAAACCGTTTCAAAACTCTTAAAGGTGTAAATTTTTACCTCGTAGTATATGTGTCTGTTTATAACAAATCAAGGATTATCGGGTGTTGTAATATTGGTACATTGGTACATTTCACAGATTAAAAATACCGAAGTTCATAAAGGGTAACTGATCATTCTGTAACCTATACTGAGAAGCAGCTTATGGATTTGGCTTTGGGTTTTAATGCTATACGACTGATGATCCGATAAAGCTTACATCTGCTTGTAGGCATGTTATGTACTCTGGGATTATATGAGGACTTGTATCGATTCTCTACCTTAATGAGGACAAACCATTTAGCAACCATCTGTTCACAACAGATCTAAATTAATTAGCTAGTTATCACATCCTAGTGGAAAGGCCAATCCTGTTGACACTACTACGTGGTTTGCAAAGTCGTTTCATTATTTTTTTAAAGGCTTGCAGATGAATCTGCGTAGTGGTGATTATCTGAATTTATTTGACTAATAGATCATGAGAATCGCGAATCAATTAATCATACATAAATTGCAGGTAAAGAGAAACACAAGCTAAGGTTAGAATTTAATAATCGCATTAAGGTTTAGGTTTAATTATTACCATAATAAAAAATATAAATATCTTAAAGTTCAGGTAAAAAGAACTATTAAAGCAAGAAACAGCAATTGCTTCAGAACTATGCTATTCAGCGTTAGAACAGATGAATGTAAACTGAACCAAGTTTATTTATGGACGCACCTTAACTGCTGTGTTTCTCACCGTATCATTTTATATTGGGCGTGAAAGTTCGCTCATGTTTGCTCAGGCTCCTCTTTTTCTTTTTACGTGCCGTAAATCTAAGAAACGGGGCCCCCGGCTTTACTTTCCTTCCAAAGGAAACTTTTATGCCCGAAGAACTCCATCACTTTGCGCGACTTTAGGCACCAGAGGCTAGCATGTTACCACTAGATGAAGGAGCACTACGAGCAGACAAATCGAGATTATAATTAAATCTTATTTTATAATTATGCATTTATGACTTAGTTAATCACTTAAATTCACCTTAACTGTGGTCAAGCAGTAATAAATTGTAACAGTTGTTTTAGATTTGGCCCCGAAAAAATCAATGTTGTTTATTTGTTTTATAATAGTCTTCTTCTTCTTCTTCTTCTTCTTCTTCTTCTTCTTCTTCTTCTTCTTCTTCTTCTTCTTCTTCTTCT
>JAUKNK010001380.1:0-25319 GCA_030765055.1 Mantis religiosa | reverse complement strand
GCCTTCTTTTGGAGAAATTATCAGCCTTACGAGAATTTCCTTGGCATTTGGAAGCACACTGTTGTCGACAGAATAAGATATCCATAGTTCCTTAATACAAAAGCATTGTTTTTATGCAGATTATAACTACAGTAACCACATTTTGTGCTTTCGTCAATGAAGTGTTGGAAATTATGTGCTGATGCCGTCACACATCTCTCAGATGCTTATCAATAGCATTAAGCATAATTCAATTGCAGAAACTAGCTTTACTTACATTATAAATGTTTGCAATTTCCTAACTATAGGCGAGCATTTATAGGGTTTTAATGTAAAATCTTTAGTGACTTTACAGTGCGAGCTTTGCAAAATTCATGATTTTTGTAGAAACTTTCTGAAAATATTTTTAAATATATTTCTGCAGTGTTATCAGAAAATCCTGCGATGTCACGAGAAAAAGCTTTGGGCTTACTTGCCTAAGTCTATTCTCAAGAGTACATGTACTGGTCTGGTAGCTCAGTGGTTAGAGCACCTGCCTACATGCGAGGTGTCCGGGTTCAATTCCGCTGAGCTCGGGAGTTTTCTTCTGCCAGATGATTCCCCATCTTCCCCAGAGTCTGGAAGTATGAATGGGAGTGCGAATGTGTGCGTGATCTAATGATTAAAAACCCAACGAATACGAGTTAACACCTTCGATATGTTTCAAAGGAGAACGGCCGCGGATATTACCATTGCAGTTTCTTCTTGTTGTAATTTACGTCCTCCAATATTAACTCATATCGGACGATGAGTGGAATGGATGAAATGATGCTCAGATGAGCCGGAGTGCATAGAACTTTGAGTTACCCGACATTCGTCTTTCACGATAAGGAGGGAAAAAACCCGGAAAACACCTTATCCAGGTAACTCACCCTGACCGAGATTCGAACTCGGGACCTCTTGAAACGTGAGCCAGACATGCTATTCCATCCACGCTACCGAGACGGGCATATGATATTGCAGTTAGAGGCGTGAATTAATGGGGGGGGGGGGAGATTCCAAGTCATTCTTTGTGACGAAAGAAGGAATTTGTCTATAAGTCACCATCTACATGCATAAATCTCTTGTCAACAGATCAGCGTATACAGGAAGAGGAGAGCAATTGAAGGAGGAACATATGTGCGGCAAACAATTCCCCGTAATATGGTCACACTTCAAATCGAACACTTTGTATAAACTTTAGCGTGTGAATGAAGTGTAGTGTTTTAACGCCCGCTTTACTACATGAGCACCGCAGGCGGTGTCACTGATGTTCCATGAGATGAAGACAGAGCACCGTGGAATGAGATGGCGGGGTAACCGGAGATCGCGGAGAAAACCTATCCAACGCCCTGTTTCCACCACAAAATCTCACTTTGCTGTCTGGGATCGAATGGGGACCGCCTTGGTGAGAGTCGAGCTCTCTAACCACTCAGCCACTGCGCGGCCTATATACTTTGGTTTGAAAACATATTTGTGTATTGTGTGTGTGTGTGTGTGTGTGTGTGTGTGTGTGTGTGTGTGTGTGTGTGTGTGTAGTGTTTAACGCCCGCTTTTACTACATACGGCACCGCAGGCGATGACACTGATGAGACATGAGATGAAGATGGAGCACCAGTGGAATGAGATGGCGGGGGAAACCGGAGATCCCGTAGAAAACCCGCCCCAGCGCCGTGTTGTCCACCACAAATCTCACTTTGCGGTCGCCTGGGATCGAACCCGGGCCGCCTTGGTGAGAGCCAAGTGGTCTAACCACTGAGCCACGGCGCGGCCTTTGTGAATTGTGGCGCTGCTGGAACGGTTTTTTATGGATTTATCTTTGGTAATAGAGTGTGAGTGAGTGTGTGGTGTTTGAGGGCCCGTCGACAACAAGGTCTTTGGGCCCCAAGTCAACACTAAAACCTAAAAGCTATAAAAAAGTTAGTTAAAAAGGTAAAATGTAATAAAACCACTCAACTGTTAAAGGACATAAAAACCATCTAACACTTATAATTTAAAGTCTCTGAAATTGATAAATATAAAATTCAAGTTAGACTTGTTTGTTAAAACCGATCTTAAAAACAAACCGCAGTGCCTTGTCCACGGCCACTGGGTCGTTCCCTAAAATATCGTGCAAGTTAGCTCTTAGTCTTTGGTAATAGATACCTCTCAGATAACGTACTGATTACTCCACGTAGAGTGAACATCTATCTGTCATTTGTGATTTCTGCGAATCCCATTGGTTGAAGTGATAGGTTCATTGGTGCTTAGCACACGACCGGGAGGCCCGTCAGTACCCTTCTCATTCTTACAAGAATAATCAGTGCGTTATCTGAGAGGTTTGTATTAACAAAGATAAATCCATGGAAAGCGTCCCAGCAGCGCTATAATTCCTAACTCATATAAAAAGAAATAGTCGTTGTGAGAAATAAATAGTATCAATACAATTCCATTGTTGGTTCGAAGTTTTTTTTATAATTTTTTATTGATCGATCAGCAGTACAGTGCTTTACAGATCAGAGTGAAAAGAAGGTAACAGTGCAATAAGAACAATAACACTCAGGGGTAGGCTAGCAGGCCGCCCCCTAACTACACTAAGTTAGAACTCCAATAATACTCTCTGAGAAATTATGTCAATATTGAAGATGTAAGACAAACATCAAGCACTAGAATCACTCGAGTCAGAGGTATCACTTAGAAGCAGGTCCTGTGGTAGTCTCCTCTTCAAGCGTGAGGGCTGGCGCGTGCGGACGCCGATGTTATAATACACAGCTCCTGGAACTTCTTGCAGTGTGGAAAAGAAACGACGAGTGATCCTGCGAATGCAGTCGTGAAGAGGTAACAGTCCTAGTTCGTGATGGAGCTGCTGATTACGGATGAACCATGGAGCGTTGGTAGCGATGCGCATGAAGCGATTCTGTATGACCTGAAGACGACGCAGATGACATTTGTGTGCGGCCCCCCACACTTGGCAGGCATATGTAATAAGCGGACGAACGAGTGATTTGTAGAGTAACAATGAAGACTGTAGGTCGAGGCTGGAACGGCAATGCAACAGAGGTGAGAGTTTTGAAAGTCGTCCGGAGGCCAGTGATATAAGACGATCGATATGAGCACACCAGGTCAGTCGAGTGTCCAAAAGCACTCCAAGGTATTTAACGGGTGTTGTAGTGGGGAGCCAAGGGACATTGTTCCTGTAGAGACACAACGGAGTAAGCGGAGTACATCGGCGAAGAGTGAAGATTTTAGCTTCGGTTTTCTGAGGGTTCAAAGAGATCCGCCAATTGCTGAACCAACGAGTTAGGCGATCTAAAGAGAGCTGTACTACTTGTGCGTGCTGGAGATTAACATGAGAATAATATAGTACTGTGTCATCAGCGTAAAGAGCTAAAGAAGTCGGAGCTAAGTCAGGAATATCAGAAATGTATATATTAAATAGACTCGGAGCCAAGATAGAACCCTGTGGGACACCTGCGGTAATATTACGTGGGGATGAAAGCTTTCCACCAATGCGTACTGAAAAGCTGCGGTCGTAGAGGAAACTGTGGATTAGATATGATAAGTAATTAGGAAGACCAATGCGGTAGATCTTAAGGAGCAAACCATCATGCCAAACCCTGTCGAATGCCTGTGCCACATCAAGGAAGACAGTCGTTGGTTCGAAGTGGAATTGGCAAACCAAAGCGATAGTTAACTGTTTGAAGCTCGGTTGCCATATGCTGTCGTTGAAATTCCATAGTCACTTCCAAATCCAGGGACACCGATTTCGATTTCCGGCTGGAAGTCTGGAAATGTGATTGACTGAGTAAATGTGCGCGTGCGTGAGTGCGTTGTGTATTTACTAAAAAGTATGGGATCTGTTGGTTAACTGGTTCTTGATAACCAAATGCCCTCCCCTCCCCCCAAAAAGTCATGTTATTTCCATAACATGCAAGAAACAACGATGATCACTTCAAAAGCTACATTGTTGAAAAATACAAACCAATCTCGAAACTAAATGATGCCACAGAAAAGCCATATGAAACCAATTAGGTGTTTTAAAGAAATTCACATTTTTGTTGTAAGTTTGTCTACCTCTTATGCTTTATCTCTACCTCTTATGCTTTACAAAATTATACAGTTATTTTCTAATTAAGAGGTATTCCCCGTAGGGTAAGAGTTATAGAATGCGCATAATTTCCCACTTAGACCTACCACTGTGACCACCACTCCCAGAAGGATAGGATGAACCAATATTCATAGGATAACCTTACTCTAGTTCAACCCACACGAGTCTACAGACCGCAGGCAAAAAGTTAGAGAGAGAGAGAGAGAGAGAGAGAGAGGGAGGGTGAGAGAGAGAGAGAGGAGAGAGAGAGAGAGAGAGAGAGAGAGAGAGAGAGAGAGAGAGAGAGAGAGAGAGAAGATGAGAGAGAGAGAGAGAGAGAGAGAGAGAGAGAGAGAGAGAGAGAGAGAGAGAGAGAGAGAGAGAACAGTACTAGAGACGGTGATGAATGACCTATGAAACAAGCAGCCTTCTAGTATTCTGTGAAATACCTTTTCCTTTAAGGAAGCATCGCTATAGACCAGGAAACCAAAGCACGAAGAAAGATGAGAAGGAAATGGATATATATTGGTATAATGAATTTAAGTGATCGAACATTGATGAGATGACAAGAGGGCCCATGACGTCCTGGAGGTGTGGTTACCGCAGACATTGAAAAAGTCCACGATATTATTCTCGCTGATCGTTGAATGAAAGTTCGCAAAGTGGCAGAGGTCATAGGTGTATCGGCGGCAGTTCATATTTTGCACCATAAGTTGGAGATGAGAAAGCTGTCGGCCCGATGGGTGCCACGTTTGCTCACATTGGACAAGTAGATGCGGCTTTCAACTTCGAAGCTCTGTTTGGAGCTGTTTAAGCGATATCCGAAGGACTGTCGATTTATCCTATACTCCGAAACCAAGCAACAATCAAAGCAATGGGGTACTTCTGGAGCATTTGCTCCAAAGAAGCAAAGACGGTCGGAAAAGTGATGGTAATGATTATTTTTGTAATGCGAAGAATTTTTTGTATGGCGAAGAAGAAGTTTCTTTTCACCACGATAATGCCCCAGCACATTCATCCACAATTGACGCCTCCAAACCATAAATTGCGTTATGAATTGCTATCCACACCCTTCATATTCTCCTGTCCCTTGCTTCTGCTACTTCTTCCTGCTCCCAAATATGAAGTGCTCGCAGGAACAAAAGTAGATCAAATGAGGTCATCCTGGAGACAGAGGCATATTTTGCAGAGCTTTGCAATTCTTATTTTTTTGGAAAGGTTAAAAACATGACAGGTACGTGGAGAAGTGTATATTCCTAAAGCGGACTATATGAGAAATAAATATTTTGCTTTTGAAAAAAACTGGGTCTTCCTTCTAACCCGGATATTAATTAAACGTCCCTCGAAAACATTTTAAAGCATCTACAGAAAAATCTCCTAGCTGTGCATATTTAAAAATATTACAGAGTTAAAATTAAATTCGAAACTTATCACACAATTTAAAAGAAAACATAAACAATTCAGAATAGATTAGAACCTGTTTTCACTTTACGATTTTTAATTAATACAAATAATTTATAAATACTTGGAATTCTTTTTTTTTTTGTGTCTTATTTTCTCGCGAATTTTCACTAACAAACAGTAGATATATCTTGGTCTTGGCTGAGAGTACATTCGAATATGTCAAAACTTTTAATATGAAAGTAGAGACTAAAGCAACAACATATAAGGAAGGATAAAAAGAGTTTTCAGGTGTCGGAAAATATTGTCAAAGATTCGTGAGGCAAAGAGAGTCTGTGAAGATTTCATCGCTTGCTGAAGAAAAAAGTCAGGATGTGTTTGATGAAGACCGCCATGACTCTGTCAGCACCTCCCCACACAAAGGGGAGCGAGATTGCACGTGGAATGGATCCTCCCCTCTTCTGCCCTGTGCGCATGAGCTTCTTGGAAATGTGGAGATCTGGAACAAAAACATGGGGTTTAAAACGTTAGGGATTTGCTTCATAGCAAAATGCACGCATACTTGAGTTTGAATCCCGGGATGCTCTTCTGCAAGGAAAAATTCATAAAGGAGTGAATTGTACTGGACCAGTAACGATGGAGGGTTACTACTCCAGTATCTGCAGATAAAGAAGAATATATTATTGAAATTCACATTTATGAATATGACGTATTAGTACTAACGGTCAAACGACTTTCTCTACCCGATAACAGATCACATCTTTACATACTACACCATGGCTTCTGCTACCCCGTTGACAGATAACCTACAAACAAGTATTGTGTTCCATCAAAAAATTAATACCGAGATTTCTCATAAATACACACTTTGAGGTATCTGAATAAAAATTAGTTAAGTCCGTGCGTGAACGTGTGTATATGTGAACAGCAATCCTCAAAAAACAAAAGATGATAGTATTACTCGCTTTAAGTTCCAAGGGTGTGATTCAAAGATTTTCAAGAGAAGCTTCACCTCAGTTACCATTTAAAGAAAAAGATTTCATTTTCTTTATTTCTCGAAAGTGATCCTTAATAACTTTTATTAAGATACCATATTTTTCATATTTGTGCAAGTGAAATCCATATCTGAAACTTTCATGAAGTAGCACTCTAACAAAGAAGTCAATACCATAGAAACTTTTTTTTTAAATTTACGTCTCCAACGTTAAGTCATATCGGACGGTGAATGAAATGGGTGAAATGATGCTCATAAGAGTCCGGGTCCATGAAGGTTAGAGTTACCCGACATTCGTCTATCAGGATAAGGGAAAACGTCGGAAGAAACATTATCCAGGTAACTCACCCTGACCGAGATTCGAACTGTGACCTCTTGAACGTGAAGCAGACATGCTACCATCTACGCTACCAAGGCGGCACAATTTATTTCGAATAACCTTTTTGGTAACATGAACTATATCAGAGATATCCATCCTGATGAAACCTAATCCAGCTCCGTGTTCACCACAAATCTCACTTTGCGTTCGCCTGGGATCAAACCCGGGCCGCCTTCGTGAGTTTCGATCAGTCTAACTACTCAGCCATAGCGCGACCATATTAAAATAGATAGAAGAATAAACTTCTGCAAGAGTAGTTTGTAGATGATGGGTAGAGAAAGGTCAAGTAACTATGACAAGTGATATAAATTTCTTGTTATGACAATTTTGCTTATGGGGATATTAACATTTTCCGCCAATATGCTAAATAAACCAGTTATCTCAGAAACTATTTACGTGTCAGACTTTTTTTTAATTTATGTCCTCCAATGTAAATCATACCTATCAGACGATAAATGAAATAGGTGAAATGATGCTCAAATGAGTCCAGGGTCCATAGAGATTAGAGTTATCTGGCATTCAGAAAAATCCTTATCCACACAACTCACCCTGACTGAAATTGGAACTCGGGAACTCTTGAACGTAAGGCATACACGCTACCATCTAGGTACACTACAGAGGCGAATAAAAATTAGTAAAGTCCAGTGTGTGTGTGTGTGTGTGTGTGTGTGTGTGTGTGTGTGTGTGTGTGTGTGTGTGTGTGTGTGTGTGATGATATCAAGCTGGTATGCTCTCATTTAAGTTCCAAGTTTGCGACAGATTTTCAAGAGATTTGATGAAAAAATTATTGTATTTTTTCTCTCAAAAGTGACCACAACAATTTTTATTAAGATATATAAGTTTCAGGCATTTACATAATAAATTAAATCCATATCTTGTATTTTCAGGGTATAATGCACCAAAAAAGAAATCAGAGATTTAAAAAACCCAATTTTTTGGACCCAGAAGCTTTTTGGTAACATTAGCTTTATCATTTTTGGTATGAATGTTCTGATATTTGCAATTGTTTAAGTGCTGGTACCATTTAGTTATTTCTCGCCACGTCAGTTAGTATTTCAAAGCCAGAGTATAGCGAAACACCCCTAAAAGTTTAACCATCGCTATCTCATTTGCACCTATGACAACTATTTAATGAAGGCGTTTTTACACACATTTAAATAGTTAATATAGATAATAGAGATAAGAATAGTTAATATTATAATATTTAATAGTAATTTGTAATTTTGTAATTTATTTCTCATCTTTCCTTTTACAACATCAAATGGAAATACAAAATAAGGATTACAATTATAAAATCCAAACTGAAAAATGCCATATATTCCTAAATCCTGAAAATCATACCATGTTGCCCACCATTGAATAATAAAATTCGGTCCCTATACACTGTAACAGTAGTTTTGGGTTATGTTTGGAGGAGGTATGAAAAGTTTATAAATTTATAAAAAAATGATTATGTAAATCTATTTAGTCATTTAAATAAGTAAAAATTATGTAATTTCGTGATTGGCCGTAGTAATAATTGTATGACGTAATGTTGTGACGTGGAATTAAATCGGCCAATCACAAAATTAAGATAGGAGTAACGATAGTTACGAAAAATCAATAATCTTGGTAGAGACTTTTTGTAATGGTGAGTGTGATGAATAGTGGTGCAAGATCAAGAACTTTTATGTAATATTTGTAACTGTTTAAATATAACAAAGTAAGAATTTATCGAGTAACCTGCAAGTGACTGGGAAAGGAAGTTCAAGTAAAATGTAATTCAAATAATACAATTAAATAGTTACAAAATTTGACTTCTCCGAAACTTTATTCCGAACCACGCCTGAAACCAAGATTCTCATGACTCTTATTTAATCAAACACAATTATCAAGAAACAAATCAAAATACAACGAATTAACACTGTTATATCTGGCTTCTCGACGTGGATCTTCGAAAAGTCAACGTGCATCCCATCTCAAATATAGAAACCCCGCACCAAATTGTTCCCGAACGTGTGGCTGATGAAGACGCAGAGAAATTAACGACGGACAAAAATTCCTGTTCTAACACCTAACCCTAGGTTTTTGTGTATTGGAGGCCCTCTACTCCTTTTTACAGATTTTGCCATTTCACTATCCCACTCTATATTTTTCTCTTAATTGTTCTTAGCCATCTCTCTTTAATTTTCCCTAAATAATTCCTTATATTTCTCCTATTCTTTTCTCCTTTTACTGACAACATTTTCCTAATTATTTCTTCGTCCCTCAAATTGTCCCATTTATGTAGCCAGGCCTGCTCTCTCCATATCTTTGTTTGACTACAATATAATATATAATGGAAATCTGCATTCTCTTCTCCACACAATGGACATTTATCTAGCTCCCTCTCTTGACCTATACCTTTCCAAGTTTCTCACTCCTATTCTCGCCCAAGCAAAACCTTCTTGCCCTAACTTACTACATATATCTATACATCCTTCCCTCCCCCAGGTTGTTTTTATTTCTCTATATAACCTCAGTGAGCTTTTGTCACTTGTATTGGCGAAAACGTCTTGTCTGTCAATATCTTCTAATCTTAGCTTAACTTCTTTCCAGAAGCCTCTATACCCATACTCTGCATTTATTCAAGAACGACCCACACCTATCTCCTTCAACACGTCGTTCATTTTATGCGCCCAAGACCCACCCCAGTTACTTCTCTTTTGACTATGAAAATATTCTTTAATAATATTGCCATCTTCCAAGTTAGCGATTCTGTATAAATATTTCATTGCCCCTGAGAAGATTTTAATTTTAATAGATATTTAATTGTATAATATGTATAGTTCATATACTTAAGATAGAGAGAAGAATAAGCTTTTGCTAGTAGAGATTGAGTAGAGAAAGTCGTGACTTTAATATACATTTTTTGTTATGTCAATTTTGTTTAAGGAAATACCAAAAATGTCCTCCTATCTGCTAAATTCATGATCAATCATCTCAGAAACTATTTAAGTTTTATAATTTTTTAAATTAATACCCTGCAGCGCTAAGTCATATTGAGCGATGAATGAAATGGGTGAAATATTGCTCAAGTGAGTCCAGGGTTCGTGGAGTTTAGAGTTACCAGACATTCATCTTTAAGGATAACGGAAAACCTTGGTAAAATACTTATCCAGATAACTCATCCTGACCGAGATTCACACACGCTACCAACTACGCTACAGAGGCGGGTCTGCGTATCAGACTGAAAGCTTTTACAAAGATGTGAATGCTTGACTTTTGGTTTAACTTTTTATCTTTATACAGTAACATTAAATATAAAGAAATATAGCAATTTGTCTTAATTGTGCAATTTTATTACAATAATCAGAAATTAAAAAAATACCTGCCAAATTAGTTCCACAACAGTATTAATGTGGTATTGTCATCACTGTGAAATTCAGTTTAACTATCTTCAGTAAAATACGTAATTAGAAAATGTTATTCACAAAAATGTTTAAGTGAACTTGGGTGTAAAAACTCATATACTTGCAAGAAAGAAGTTGCGTAATATGGACACATGTAAACTGTCATGGTTAGTAGTTTTGTGCAGTCTTATAGTTTTGAGCTAAGACTTACCTCGCCAAAAAGTATAGGAATTTTCACTTTCTTCCGTGAAGGGTACACAATTCAAATATAAAATAACAGTTGAGCAGTACTTTATAAAATATTGTGCCTATGATAATATGTATGTGAAATTAAAGTGAAATTCCTGTTTACAGGATTGCAGAAGCAAATAGAGTTGATTTCTTGATGCTTTTTTGTAATTGACTAAACAGATAATAAATACTGATAAACAGATGCAGGTGGAGAATGATTTGTAGTGTTTAATGCCCGTTCTCACTGCATGTAGCACCACAGCCGATGGAAAACACGTTTATACAATGAAAGGAAATTTACGTTGCGGGCGTAAGTTTAAACAATCTCCAGCTATGAGAACAGAGAAAGCTGTGAAAAACGTCAATCTTGGAAGGAGGCTTGGCTGGATTTCAACCGCGGACCTCCTCACAAGTACTTTGCTTTAACGAACTCGACCACCCTGTCTCGATGGTTGAAATGATACATTAACATTCATTATTTCATAAAAACTGCAAATTAATATACACTTTTTTGTAATTCACACATTTAAGACAAAATTTGTGTAATTGAGACAAAAACAGAGCAACAATATGTGGGAGCTTTTTTGTCAGTCATGAAATGAAACACACATAGACACACATACACACATACATACACACAGCACGGGATATCGGCTGCCGAAATGAGTCGAATCAAAGGAAACCACATTTTGTAGCGTATATTTAGGATCCTTTGAAGTTTTGCTTTCAGCGGCGAGGATGCCAAAGTGGCTTGGCGGCGGCAGATTCCTTTGTATAGAAGTGTGGTAATGTTTGATGGATGCGATCCCTCCATGTGCTGAGAGTACCAACAGCCACTTGGTGATGATGCCTGCCTCCGTCCCCGCTTTACGTCGTCGTGTACCATCTGGGATCATTACCATTCGCACATTCATTATCGCAAACTTCATTAGAAAATGCCGTCCTTCCACTGCCATCAAAACTGTGTTAAAATATCTTAAAGTTATCTGGTTCCGAACAGCGTAATGTCAATGCTATGTTGGGAGAAACCCTTTGTTACACTGCCAAAGTAATGTTTTAAAACAATATTGTGTATTTATGAGTATGAATATGACCAGAGAACGAAAGAGGCGTATATACATATATGCCTAAATACATATATCTATATAGAATGACTATAGGATTCACAAGATGCAGGGTTAGAATGGAACAAAATTTATCAGGTATGTTTACCGTGGAGAGGAGGTTGAGACAAGGAGATGTGCTATCCACACTGCTGTTTAATTTAGCAGTGGGAAAAGTAATCCCACAATTACCCATAAACCCTGGAGGAACCATACTTTCCAGATCAGTACAAATAGTGGCATATGCTGACGATGTGGCAATTCTCGCAAGGAATATAAAGAGCTCTTGGGGAAAGTTATGTAGTGTTGGAAGAGAAAGCACAAGATCTAGGATTGGTAGTGAACGTTAGTAAAACCAAATATATGAAGATGGGAGGTGATTGGGATGCAAGAGGAAGAGAACATACAGTTAAATTACATGAGAAAGAATATCAAAGATTGGAAAAATTTAAATACCTGGGATCTATAGTAACAGTAGATAATAAAACATCAGTGGAAATTCAAGAAATAATAGCAAGTGGTAACAGATGTTTCTATGCCTTGCAGAATATGTTTAAATCAAGGAACGTCAGTAGGAATAATAAAATTAAAATATATACAACTGTACTGAGACCAATAATAATGTATGGTTCCGAAAGCTGGGTGTTGACAATCAGAGAACAGTGGTTATTACAGTGTGAAAGGAAGATCCTGAGAAATATATTTGGAGTGATTAGGGACTTGGACGGATGGAGAATGCGGACCAACTGTTACAGTGCCTATTTGGACAACCAAATACAGTAGTGAAAATGAAACAAGGAGGAATAAGGTGGATTGGTCATGTGCAGAGAATGCCAGAAACCAGTGTAGTTAAGAAGATATCCATAGGAAAGCTGGGTGGCAGAAGGAGAAGAGAAAGACCCAGTAAAAGTTGGGTAGATGATGTAGAAGACGACTTGAGAAAGTTGGGGGTTAAAGGTTGGAGAAGAAAAGCAGAGGACCGAGTAGAATGGAAGAGGGTAGTTAGGGAGACCAAGGGCCTACATGGCATGTAGTGCCAACTATCATCACGTACATATATATTGTGTATATACACAAACTCGACCCAGATTCTAGGTGGTTAACAACTCAGGAGGAATGGATGAGGTGCATAACTGCAGGTAGACAGGACAACAGAAAGGCGGTCGCTAACGATTCCAAACCTGATGACTTGGGCATATCAGTGGGTGGTCAAGGAAGCTTCCCTCTGACGGTAACAGCAAGAACTGGACCCCAATGAGGTGGCTCAGAGAAGGCTCCATCTAGTAGCAGAACTCTTTGCCTCACCTGTCCAACACGATCAGCACTACACACTCCTTAAATGTACCTGAAACATGAAATGATAGGAAATGAGAAAAATGAAATTCGTGGTAGAAGAGAACAACCACAGAATTTGCCTTGTCGATCACGGAAATCCACAAAAAACGCGCGGTCGGAGTGGCCGACTTCAGGAATCGAAACCAGAGCGCCTGAGTGTGAGCTTCTTAAGTTACTAGGTAGCGATGTATAATTTCATTTATTATGAAATATTCTGCTTGTTTTTAAGGCTCCGCTACTTATTAGGGCTTATATACATTATTTTTTAATTAAGAAAACTGTGTTCTACAATAGATTCCAAAATATTATAGAGGTACGCATTTAGTGGAAAATAAAAGTTAAATGAATCGTACTTCTTAGCTGTTTTTCCACTGGTAATCCCAATTACTGTTTTCTGTCTGCACACCACAAAAAAGGCAAGCTCTGGCAGTGGATTTGTTTACTAAGAAATGAGTGTGTGAGGATGCATATGAGCCATCCATGCTGCCAGATTTATTGCTCGTTCCAGTGACTGCAGTGATAGGTATGTGAGTTATGTGACAACAATATGTATTTTATATGAACCTAGTGTCCTTATATTCGTAAGGCGGACACCAAAAGTGATTACGTTACACATTCCTCTGTCTTGCCTTCTTATGTTGGGTGGACAGTACCGTTATTATGATACTTAGGTTTATTGATACTTTCCTTTTCGTTCTTCTATTAACACAATAAGAAGTAGGATGTCCTGGTATCTGTAGTAGTAAAACTTCAAAGTGTTCTAGAATCTCCTGTAATTATCTGGGAGAAGTGTAAAAGTTTTCGGAATCCTTAGATTGTTACGAAGAGTGGTGTCGTGAATGTACTAACGCGCATTGGAGAGTCTATGCTCTATATAGAATTCTTGAGATTACTCGATTTTTATAATTCAAATTTAGTGCTTGTATCAAGTATTAGGACCCTTAATCATTTTACTCTCGGATGTATTGCATTCCATCCAAAAATTTGCTATCCAGTTCTCACTAAAAGGTCATGTACTGAGGTTTCCTGAGTCAAAGACAAGCGTTTTTAGAACACTCATGTGTGCACGCATAAACACTTTATGTCCAAAACTAAAAATGACAAAAACACAATATTTGGTATTTAAGTTCAATATTTTCTAAGTATGCGACATGAAAGTCACAGAAAATTCTTATATCCTTTACGCGCAAAATGTTTCATTACTCTTTTGCTTCAAAGATTGGGTTGCTTTTACGAAAATAAGGTTATGTAAGATTATGATACTAGAAATGAAAATTTATCTTGAATTCTTGTGCCTAGTCTGTTAAGCCCTCTTTATTCTCGATTACTTTTGTATACTTTTCTACGATACAATAATTGTAGAACTATTCAATTGTTAAACCATAAAGATAGAAAATGTAAATCTTATTATAACAGTTAATTTATATGCGATCGACCTTTTGTGATATTAGCATTATTAGATTAAATATACAAATATACCTCATCTTTATGTGTTAAGTCGCAATTTGTGTGTTTTTGTGATATTATGCAAAGAGTAGAATTTCAAGCATAAAGCTGACCTTGAAATCACTTCAATCTCCTGTACCTTTGTACAGGAAAGAAAAAAAGTATAATGAAAAAACATCTGAATAATAATTTTATCTCAACCAACTTGAAGTAAATATAAAAAAGAATATATGTGTTACAGTGACATGACCTTACTTCCTCAATAGTATATAAACAATTCCAACGGATGTTTATTCTCCTGTGTACTTCGAGTTAATGATAGACATTTGTAGAAATGAATATTTTCTTTCAGGTACAAAGGGAGTAGGAAAATACAGCAGGCCTGCGATAGTCAAATCTTAAGAGAGGTCGCTGTGTGATAGCTTTACCTACCATTTGAATAAGTGTAAATATAAACAAGCCAATGACAAGTAATATATCAGAAGTTGCTAATTACACGCGCACACACAAATAATATTTGAGACAAACAATGTGCCCTTAATGAAATACAAATGTTTACGTAGTATGATTTTATCTACTTTTTCAGTTAACTAATTAATACAAAAGTCATTCATAATGGACTTCAGAGGCTATTCCCAGAAAATTCAAGATATGCATTTGTTTGTCACGTGGTAATTTTATCAAAGTATTACAGCTATTTATGACAATAACAACAACAACAACAAATGTTCATGCAAAGACTAGTTTGCGATTTTAGATTTTGCATCCTTGGAAGATGCTGCATATTATGCTGGGCATAGTCAGACAGACGGACACACAGACAGACAAATGAACACACACGCAATACATACACCTTTTAAAAATGCGTTCTTTTAGACTCAGGGGGTTTGAAAACGAGTTCATTAGATGAAATTTGGAATCAAGTAATATGCTTCTTAATCAAGGTTTCGCGGGTGATCAGCCGTGTCAGGTTTATGAAGATCAAGCTTTCGGCCATTGTAGACTCCATGGCCTCCTTCAGGATCTGAAGAAGCTTTGATTAGTAATGCTTGCCGCGAAAGCTTCAAGTCTTACAATATGCTTCTTGTAGAAGACTGGGTAGAGAAGTCACCAGATTTGTCCTTTTTAACCAACATTGTTATGGAGACAAACTGTACCTCTATGGCAGATTTTATTTTTGTACTTCATTGTCAGCTTCACTTAATTCACAGTTATTGTGCAGTGCACACATACACAAACATATCTACCTATTTTCTTAGGTTAAGAATACTTTTTCTCTCTTTTCACTTTAGGCATCTTTGATTTCAGCTGTCGGCGAGAACTGGTTCAGATCTTCGTGATATTGCCGAACCTGTTTGAAAGTGAGTAGAACTGTTTTAATTTATAATTATAATATATTATAAAAATACGTCTTATTTACATAATACCTAAGCTTTATTTGGGGCGCCAATCTCTTAAACTGTGTAATACCTTTAGCCTTTTAATATTTAGCCATAGATTGGTGTGTGTCTTAAATATAATAAACTGGTTTTAAGCTTTCTGGTTTTCCTCCACATGTCAGAAATGTAATATAATATTTGCTAGTCAATATTACAAACAATATTTTATTTTAATTATAAACATTTTATATTTAATTAACAGTATGCTACCATTAATTTCATATACTCAATGTTTTAAACATTCAGCATACCCAAAATTATTAAAATATAAAAAAATAGAAGACAGTTTTAAATTTTCAAAAATACATGATTACCTTATTTGATAATCCAGGATAACCTACTTCCTTAATTAGGGAGAGATGGGAGTTGAATGCTGAAATGTCAGTAGTGAACTTAATATATTAACACATAATAATTTATAAATAATAATAATAATATAAATAATAATAATAATAATAATAATAATAATAATAATAATAATAATAATAATAATAATAATAATAATAATAATAATAATAATAATAATAATAATAATAATAATAATAATAATAATAATAATAATAATAATAATAATAATAATAATAATAATAATAATAATAATAATAATAATAATAATAATAATAATAATAATAATAATAATAATAATAATAATAATAATAATAATAATAATAATAATAATAATAATAATAATAATAATAATAATAATAATAATAATAATAATAATAATAATAATAATAATAATAATAATAATAATAATAATAATAATAATAATAATAATAATAATAATAATAATAATAATAATAATAATAATAATAATAATAATAATAATAATAATAATAATAATAATAATAATAATAATAATAATAATAATAATAATAATAATAATAATAATAATAATAATAATAATAATAATAATAATAATATGTTTCAACTGTTTTCAAACTATTTCTTCTCCTGTAGTACCTATATGAAATCCTGGTTCTGAACTTTTACAATACATTAAATATTAGTAATACATTACTTTTGAATAAACGTTAAGAAATATTTTCTTGATTGCTCTCAAATTCTTGAATAACTTAAGTAAAACGTCTTGTTTAAAACTGAAATATTCATAGGTAAATTAAACAAAAATTTTTGGTATAATAATTTAATTTTCCATTAATGTAGCTATGTGTTATGGCTCTTTATATTAAAGTGGTAGCTGACATTTATCAGCGTCACTTTGTGCTTTATTTTGCTAGCATTCGGACACTTTCAGAAAAAAATTAAATTTCGTACTTCGATCATCTTAAATTAATAATATTATAGTACATTTTGCCTTTTAAAAGTTTGTCGTTGACATCACATCCTGTGTACTGATGTTTGAACATGTTCCTTTATTATTCTTTCTTGTTTTTGTAAAATTTCCTTTATAAATATTACATTTGACGTGTCGAAACGTTTTTCTAAATAAGCTATTTAAAACTTTATTTACATTACTCTTTGTTTATGAAAATTTTCTTAGCTGTAGGCAACAAATAAAGCAAATGCTTGGTCTCTGAGATGAAGTGTAATTATTTCTATTGCTAACTTAAATATGAAGGATTCTTAAAGACATTATTTCATAAGGATTTGAAGTTTTACGGTAATAAGGGAAATTGCAATAAAATCAATTATAAATTGATACATTTAAGCAAATTTAGTACCTCATTATTGCTAAATAGTAAGTACGGCGTCTATACTAGAACAATTATGTGGTATTTTGACTATCATAATATTTATAATATTTAAACTCAAGTA
The DNA here is from genome assembly GCA_030765055.1 of Mantis religiosa. Taxonomy (NCBI): domain Eukaryota; kingdom Metazoa; phylum Arthropoda; class Insecta; order Mantodea; family Mantidae; genus Mantis; species Mantis religiosa. The sequence continues at coordinate 7,778 of JAUKNK010001380.1, read as the reverse complement.
GCAGTTTTCTATGAGGTCACGACTAGAGCTGGACGCAGTAGGAGCTAAAAACTTAAACTAGGCAGGCGAATAGGCACTAAAACAAGTTCAAAATAGAACTGCAATCAGTTATTTAAAAACACTGAAGTATGCATGATCATTTATTCACTTACAACTTAAATATATATTTTGATTTGACAGAACAGTATAGAATATCAAATACGTTGTATCTATATTATATTAAATATACTAAATTCCACTATTCTTTTGGATTGGGTTTGACTGGATTAATATGGGAGAGGATTCCAGTTTGCACCTATGAGTGAGAGACTGTATGTCAGACTTGTAAAAAAGGCGCGAGATGAGGAGCAAAATTCGGCATGGTTTTGACACCTAGCCCTACTCCAACAGCAGAGATGACTACAACGCCGACCCTTCGTCCATAACAGCAGTTACAGTGAACAAAATCTCCACACAGCGGCACCGCATGCACAAATCGCCAACACTTTCGACCTGTAAAACACCGGATGGAAATGGAGAAATGGGAAGTCGCAGAATGCAAAACCCCAATGGTACATTCGCCTAGAGAGCCACAAAAAAAAAAAAAAAAAAAAAAAAAAAAAAAAAAAAAAAAAAAAAAAAAAAAAAAAAAATCCCCCCAAAAAAACGTTGACCAAATTTTTCGGTTACTGAGGATAGAGCCTCCGACCTCCCGAATGTGAATCCCAAGCGTTACCAACTTAGTACACCCTCTCTTAATGAAATGTAAGCTGTCTCATTGCTTCACCAAATTTGTACTCTCCAGCTACTACCTATGTTTCTTGTATATGTAACTCTGTCACGATCAGTTTGAAAGTAGATAATTTCTTTTTTGAAGACCTTTTAGTTCATAATTATTGTTGATGGTGATATTTATGATTCAATACGCTATTGCTGCATTTGCAATAAGTAAATCTGGTCTGTCCCGCCCCATGGGAGCTTGGAGTTGTACTAAAATTATTAATTGTCTAGTCGAAGATGAATAGTTTCCTATAGTTGACAATTTAATGTAAACTTTATCGTCCACTATTTCATTATTAAGCGAAATAATGTAAATAATGATGTTAGGAAGGGTATATATTACCAACTTAATCAGGCATGTTGCCAACAGTGGTTCGACTCAGAGTGTGAAATTGTAATTGCAATATTAAATTACCATTGCATTAATAAACAATATTAATAAATAACCATCACTATAGCAAATACAAAGGGCGTCCAGAAAGTAAGTTCTTTTTCAATTTATCTCCGCTACAGCGCTGCGATCGCAGTTCAACACATGCGCGGTAGACGCTCTGTATCAAGGAGAAGAAACGTGCACCATTGTGAGATTGCTGTCAGCCACGTACACTTTGTTGTGCTTGTTTACAATGTCAGTGTTGATTGAAAATCCCACCACTTGTGAAATCAGATCTGTGATTCGTTTTCTGAATGCTACGATTGCGCCGCGCAATACAGAATAAGCGCCGAGGAATTCTGTCAAAAGCTGTTTCTTCACGACAACGCACGACCACACACTGCAAATGCGACGAAAAAAAATCCTACAGATATTTGGCTGGGACGTGTTTGACCACACCCCGTACAGCCCTGACCTCGCTCCTAGCGACTTTCATCTGTTTTTGCATCTCAGATCTTTCCTTGGTGGTCAACACTTCAACAATGACGAAGAGCTAAAAGAAAATGTTTCCAACTGGTTGAAGACATAGGCGGCAAACTTCTAGGAAGGTATACAAAATCTTGTGCCTCCCTATGACAAATGTCTGCAAAATTTCAGCAGTTATGTGGAAAAGTAGTTTAAGGGTTGTAGAATTTTGTGCAATAAATAATTTTTCCTTATCTGTACACAATTTAATTTTATTACCAAAGAGAACTTACTTTCTGGACGTACCTCGTATAATGAAATTAGACAGGCAAAGGCCTTGATAAAGGTTCACGGGAACAAAATTCTTCTTTAACTTCCCAATAGTGATGTTAGGGGTTCTTCTTCCTCTATCCCTTATGCCTTTTGGCATCGAATTGAGGAACAGAAACTCCGGAGCAGGAGTGATCAGCCTAATGACTGGCATGTGAGTGAGAGAAGTAGATGACAGAATGAGGGCGAAATGAATGAAAGGAAAGACGATAATGACTGCGGAAGAAACCGGAGATCCAGGAGAAAAGGCGTACCTGTGCCTTGTTGCCCACCCAAATCTCACATCGAACCCAGGCCGCCCTGTTGAGAGTCAAGCGGTCTAACCACTCGGCCACGGCGCGTTCCACAGGAACAAACACGGTATATAAATGGTATCTACGAGGGCTGTTCAATAAAGAATGATCATAATTTTTTTAGGGTCATAATTTTTCGCACTAAAATTATATCTTATTATATTCTGTTAGCTTAATGTGAAACAAACACGCCGTAGTAGTTTCATTGTTGGTACTCCTGGTTCCCGTCTGTGAGAACCAGGCAAGTTCAGACATGTTCAGTATCGCCTACCGCTGCAATAGAGGTAACACGCGAGGAACAATATGCGGCTTTGAAATTCTGCTTTCGTCTGAACAAATCTTCATTTGAGGCGCATACAATGTTACACGAGGCCTATGGAGAGTCTGCTCTTCCCTACAGCACAGCTCGAAGGTGGTTTAAAATCTTTAAAGAGGGAAGACAATCGATTTCAAAGGAAGGTGGACCCGGTGCTCCAGTTACTGCTCTTACGGAAGAAACAAACACTGCTGCTGCCGTTGTGAGAGGGGTTCAACGAATTACCTTAAGATCACTTTCTGAAATACTGAACATTTCTTTGGGTGCCATATTGCCGCGAAGCAGGCTGGATGCTGCACCACGATAATGCGCGGCCACATATTGCCAATGTTGTTGCTGAATATCTTGCAAAAATCAACGTGAAGTGCGTCCCTCGCCCTCCCCATAGTCCGGAGTTAGCTCCATGTGACTTTTTTCTATTCCCTAACTTGAAGAAACGCCTTCGTGGGAGGCATTATCCATCATCAGAAGCAGTGGTGGAGGCGATTTTGAAGGATCTCTCAAAAAATGGTTTCCAGCATGTCTTTGAAGACTGGCAGAAACGCTGGGACAAGTGCATCACATTCAGGGGAGACTATTTTGAGAAGGACCATCAAAATTATGAAGATGAGTAACGGTACTTTGTAAAAAAAATTGTGATCCTTCTTTATTGGACAGCCCTCGTACATACCATGAAAGTAGGAAATTAAAGCAGTAAAAATGAGTACATTGTTTTCCAGTAATCATTAAATATTTATCTATATAAAGGAAGAAAATAGGCAAATGCCGAGCTCTATGTGTTCTGGAACTGTGCAAACAGAGAGCAGTTCTGACAAGCGGCTGCTTGCAGCACAAAGCACAACAGGGTTATGAAATGTTTGAAACACAGGATATATATGTTCCCTTTCGGTATTCAGTAATGAAGAGAGATTGTTTTACAGCGGGTCTAAAGAACGTTCCAGACGAAGGGCAGAAGTAATGGTGTGACATGTAGGAGCTGAGGGCGATGCCGCCCTGGCGTTACTCCGACTAATGACTGGGAAAGGTGACAATTTGAAACATGTGTGTCTTGAGATTAATGGACTGTTGGGAGACGCCTTCCTACCTCACACACTATCTTCTTTACTCTCCTTCTCATGCATTGGAGTTGCACATGCGGGGATGATTTAATTTGCTTCTGGGTTAGTGTGTCACCCTAAAATAACATTTAAAAATTGGCAAAGAAGAAAGTTTTTGTCACTGTCATTACTCCCAGAAGTATCTGCTATTTCAGAGAATTTCTTTCCCAGTCTTATACAAATTATTCTTACAACATTTTACTTTTCTATTTCATGTTAAGGGTCTGTGAAAATATAAATAATGCTCAGTTTGCTTCTGAGTGGTTTGTTAATTGTAAGTATACTCAGAACATAAAACACATCGTGACTGTGGGTTCGTAGAATTAAAAATCCAAGTTGCAGAAATTCAAAATGTTCTTTATTTCCGTAGAAATACACTTACAGTAGCAGAATTACGTCACATACACAATTACAATCTTCCAAGTTCGCCGACCACAAACAAAACGTGTTCACACAATTCAGTTCTGATTACACTCTGTTTACAACTCTCGTTACGACTCTGTTTACCACTCTGCTTACGACTGTCCGTTGGCGAGTCGCGACTTCCTTAAATAGCTCTATTGATAATTCTAGACTGTTCTAAAACAAACAAGAAACCGAATGTTTTCTATCAGTAAAGATGTCACTAGAATTTTCCTTTCATTTTTTTCGGCACACCTTTATCTCCGTGCTATGTTTATATGCTCCGGCATTCTCTTTATCTCCGTGCTGCCTATCACTTCCTAATCGCGCGGAGCGATTAGGAACCGATAATAATGGATTCGCGACAATATGCATAAAAATTATAAACAAATATATGAAACTTCTTTCAATACATTGTCATCTTCTGTAGTCTAAGTCCTCCAATGTTTAGTCATATCAGACGATCACTGAAAGATGCTCAAACCTTACTTTGACGTTTGTTTGACGTTTGTTTGAGGTTTGCTTGACGTTTCTTAGCAGGGTACCCGGAGCTGACATTCATTTTCAGGATAGTGGAATATCTCCAACGTTTAGTCACATCGGACGATCACTGAAAGATGCTCAAACCTTACTTTGACGTTTGTTTGACGTTTGACGTTTGTTTGATGTTTGCTTGACGTTTCTTAGCAGGGTACCTGGAGCTGACATTCATTTTCAGGATAGTGGAAAATCTCCAACGTTTAGTCTTATCGGACGATTACTGAAATGATGCTTAAATGAGTGCAGGGGTCCTAGAGATGACATTCATCTTTCAGGATAAGGGAAAACTTCCAACGTTTAGTCACATCGGACGATGACTGAAATGATACTCAAATGAGTGCAGGGTTCCTGCAGATGACATTCATCTTTCAGGATAAGGGAAATCCTCCAACGTTTAGTCATATCGGACGATGACTGAAATGATGTTCAAATGAGTGCAGGGTTCCTGCAGATGACATTCATCTTTCAGGATAAGGGAAATCCTCCAACGTTTAGTCATATCGGACGATGACTGAAATGATGCTCAAATGAGTGCAGGGTTCCTGCAGATGACATTCATCTTTCAGGATAAGGGAAATCCTCCAACGTTTAGTCATATCGGACGATGACTGAAATGATGTTCAAATGAGTGCAGGGTTCCTACAGATGACATTCATCTTTCAGGATAAGGAAGTCCTCCAACGTTTAGTCATATCGGACGATGACTGAAATGATGTTCAAATGAGTGCAGGGTTCCTGCAGATGACATTCATCTTTCAGGATAAGGGAAATCCTCCAACGTTTAGTCATATCGGACGATGACTGAAATGATGTTCAAATGAGTGCAGGGTTCCTGCAGATGACATTCATCTTTCAGGATAAGGGAAATCCTCCAACCTTTAGTCATATCGGACGATGACTGAAATGATGTTCAAATGAGTGCAGGGTTCCTACAGATGACATTCATCTTTCAGGATAAGGAAATCCTCCAACGTTTAGTCATATCGGACGATGACTGAAATGATGTTCAAATGAGTGCAGGGTTCCTGCAGATGACATTCATCTTTCAGGATAAGGGAAATCCTCCAACGTTTAGTCATATCGGACGATGACTGAAATGATGTTCAAATGAGTGCAGGGTTCCTGCAGATGACATTCATCTTTCAGGATAAGGAAACCTCCAACATTTAGTCATATCGGACGATGACTGAAATGATGTTCAAATGAGTGCAGGGTTCCTAGGGATGACATTCATCTTTCAGGATAAGGGAAATCCTCCAACGTTTAGTCATATCGGACGATGACTGAAATGATGTTCAAATGAGTGCAGGGTTCCTGCAGATGACATTCATCTTTCAGGACAAGGGAAAACCTTCAACGTTTAGTCATATCGGACGACGACTGAAATGATGTTCAAATGAGTGCAGGGTTCCTAGAGCTGACATTCATCTCTCAGGATAAGGGAAAATCTCCAACATATAGTCATATCGGATGGTTCCTAGAGCTTAGAGTTATTCGACTTTATCTTTCAGAATAAAGCCCAATCCCGGAAAAAGGCCATATCTAGATGACTCACCCTGACAGAGATTCGAACCCGGGACCTCTTGAGCGCGAGGTTGACCTCTACACTACAGAGGCGGGCATGCCAGGCTCTGCTTTTCTCAGTCGCGAGAGCAAAACCGGCGGAACGCAACCCACTTTTTCGTGCACAAACATGGCAATTAAAGCCGGTGGTACCGTGTTACAGATTTACTGTACGTAAAAGAATCTCAAAGTTGATAAAGAGGCCTCTGAGCAAATTTAAACGGTCACACTCTCAATATTGAATGGGACGTCAGAACTACTCCAGTTAAGGAGCCTCCATAAATAAAAACTCAATTTCATTTTTTAAATATCTTAATTGCTTTTCATAATATTTACTGTTTCGTATGATAAATACATTCCAAACTTTTAATTTGAGCTTGGTATACGTACAAACATATACATATTGTTGTGGAGGCATTTTTTAATAGAAAAGCTGTTTTATGCGTACTATTGCATTTTTATTACTTTTTCAGTGTGACTTAGTGGCAAGAATTTCACCTAAACTATTTAATATTGTTTTACGAGTGCAAAAACATGATTAAATGCATAATATCCGAAGTGGACCTGAAAGGTTTAAGTAAATAAAGTTATAAACTGCGTTCCGATGGACATTTTGAATAATGAATGGAGAAATGAAGATTAAACTTTACTGTGATGCTTTACCTGAATGGTATAAGATCATATATTTTGTAATTTGCAGCTTTAATGGTTGATACTGCAAATACATTTTGCATAGTATGAAAGTATAAATCACAGAGAATCATTCTGCAAAACAATATATCAATCTTTGTTAAGCTTTTTAAAACCAAATTTTGATATTTGTTAACATAATAAATTTACGTTAATTGATGGAAATTAATCCTTCCTTCACACTAGCCGTGTATAGGCTAAAGTTTTGGATAAATAAAGTCGAACTGAAAAATTCGATGCTATGACCGGGATTTGATCCACGGATCTCTTGGTTTCTATGCAGTTGCTCTTACCCACTGAGCTACAAACGCGAACGAGCACTGGCATTAAGTTCTCCAATTGACTCATATATTTCCCGGTAAACCACTTGAGGCTCGCCCGTCTCGGTAGCCTAGAAGGTACCTATAGCGGCTGCCTCAAGAGGTCCCGAGTTCGAATCTCGGTCAGGGTGTCTTACCTGGATAAGGTTTTTTCCGGGTTTTTCTCTTATCCTTCAAGACGAATGTCGGGTAACTGTCTGTACCCTGGGCTCATTTGAGCATCACTTCATCCATTCCATTCATCGTCCGATTTGACAACGTTGGAGGACCTAGGGCTCTCGTACCTTTTCTAGACACACCGTTTGTGGCAACTTGCTATTTTAAGTACTTGGTACTCAATGGGTACGAGCAACTGGACGGAAACCGAGAGGTCCGTGGTTCAAATACCGGCCATGCCATTGAATTTTTCATGTCGACTCTAACACAACAAATGTTTGCAGATATGTTTTTCTTCATTACATATTTCTTTTTAGATACAAGTAGAAACCAGCAGGTTGAAGTAGGAGTGAAATAGAGGTGGCTTGTATTGTACTATTCTGCGTTTAGAATTTAACTCTTTGTATAGCCGCGGGTTAACAAACAAATGAATGCTGACCACGTCCAAAATACTTGGAAAGTTCCAGGTAATTA
>JAUKNK010001378.1:0-28463 GCA_030765055.1 Mantis religiosa | reverse complement strand
AAATAATGGCTGCGATTTTGAAAATTTTACTCATTTCCACTTGTGACATGGCAGACACAGCATCATCAACGGCTCTCGCAGCAGCTCCAGCGCAGGTTGCGCCCAAGAAGGCTAAGGCCTCTTCGGCAAAGAAGCCCAGGACGAAAACCGGCACATCCTCGTACGTCAGAGATGGTGGGCAAACGCCATCAAGAGCCTGAAGGAGAGGGGCGGTTCCTCTCTGCAGGCCATCAAGAAGTACATTGCTGCCAACTACAAGGCGGACTCCGAAAAGCTTGCGCCGTTCATCAAGAAGTACCTGAAAGCGGCCGTGGCTTCCGGAGAACTAGTACAGACCAAAGGCAAAGGCGCTTCCGGCTCCTTCAAACTCGCCTCGGCGGCAAAGCTCGAGAAGACTGCAGCATCACTGCGCCATCCAGGGGTCGACCTGCTGCGCCCAAGGAAAAGAAAACCTCGTCCTCCGGCAAGGCCAAGAAATCTGCACCTAAGGCGTCACCCAAGAAGGCTGCCAAGAAGCCCTCCGAGAAGAAGAAGGCCGCTTCGGCACCGAAGCCGAAGAAATCCCCTTCCAAGGCCAGAAAGTCACCAAGATGCCGACGAAGAAGCCAAAGGCTCCCAAACCAAAGAAGGCCCCCAAGGCCAAGGTACCCAAAAAGGCCAGCCCCAAAAAAGAAGTGAGTCCCATGGTCAACAGACCCCGTGAGGGCCCCGACCCTGTCAAACTCTCCCCATTCCCCGTTGGGTGGATTGGGGGAAAACGGCCCTTCTCAGGGCCATCAGTCCCGTCTTGGAAAGGGCATTAGGCATGGTCGATCAGTCCTGACTATCTCGGCAGATAGATTCACTGTGTTGTAAACTCCCCTACTTTTTTCATCTCTCAAGTATTGTATATACCACCCACACGATATCTTCTAACCCAGGAATTCCTTTCGGGCACAAACAGCTGCGAAACCTGAGCTCATTTGCAATCCTATCTGGCTTATAGGACATCCGCTGAACCTTGAGCAGCAGAAATCGAGTCGCAATTTACCCACTTTAAATTTTGGGCAAGCACTACCTACGTAGGACGTCAAAGGTCCCTATAACCAGGGAGCTGGCAAAGCTGGATGTTCGGCCCGGTGCACTAGTAACGTCAGAAGTATCACGAGTGTTAGGGGTCCACAGCAGCTGAAGGGGACGGATCCCCTCCCCTACGTGAGCAATTTTCCTAAGTTACATCCGCTTAAACAAAAAGGAGGCGGCGCCACACCCACCGCCCCCGGTGAGATCATCCTCGGAGGCCCACATCGTCCTCACCATACATGTGCTCTTAAGGCTAAGCGTGCAGAAGCAGTCACCGCACATATGCGGCCTTCCATCCATTTTACGGGATGTATTGGCCCTTTGTAATATATAATGGTATAGTATATGTGGTAAATTAGGGTGTACGCTTCGGAACCGCCGCCATCTGCTTATCAATTTCAGCTGCACGCTCCCCGTAATTTAAATACCGGTGAGCCAGATGCGTATAAGACCGGCCTTATAAATCTACAACGCTTGAAGCTTTTTTTCTTTAACTTAAACATCTGGTACTAGATGACTAAGTTCCATTGCCTTTGAAATAGGCTTATTTCAGCTTCTTATCTGGCTCTAAGGAACCTAATTGTGGCCCTGAAAAGGGCCGTTTTGTCCGCAAACCGACGTCCTCGAGATTGAGCCTCTCTTAGGCCCTCTCGCCGCGGATTCTGCGAGCTAACTGTATGTCTTTGGGCATAATGGTTTACTCGCTTGGCATGAATGGCGCACAGGTTGGTGTCTTCGAAGAGACCCACTAGATAGGCCTCGCTGGCCTCCTGAAGTGCCATCACCGCAGAGCTCTGAAAGCGTAGATCCGTTTTGAAGTCCTGGGCGATCTCCCTTACCAGGCGCTGGAAGGGCAGCTTGCGAATGAGCAGTTCCGTGCTCTTCTGATAACGCCGGATCTCCCGAAGGGCCCACGGTTCCAGGGACGGTAACGGTGAGGTTTCTTCACTCCGCCGGTGGCAGGGGCACTCTTCCTGGCGGCTTTGGTAGCCAGTTGTTTCCTGGGAGCCTTGCCGCCAGTGGATTTACGAGCCGTCTGCTTGGTACGTGCCATCTCGCCTCGTGCCGGTCTCACTAGAGTAAATTTCAGCCCTTTGGCCTCTTTTCGTGTCATATAGATCAATCGCACCGCCGTCCTGACCCGCCCTCTGCAGTGCCATTGGCCCGAAGCCTGTGTGGCGCCGCCCATTACCCGCGAGATTACAAAAAGCGGCCATGACAGTTAAAATCGACTCATTCTTCGAGGGGGATTCGTGTGAAAGAGACACGCTGCTGTAGACATGACTGGACGAGGCAAAGGTGGCAAAGGACTCGGAAAGGGTGGTGCCAAGCGTCACAGGAAGGTCTTGCGAGATAACATCCAGGGTATTACGAAGCCTGCCATTCGTCGTCTGGCCCGCAGAGGGGGGGTGAAGCGTATCTCAGGCCTCATCTACGAGGAGACCAGAGGAGTGCTCAAGGTGTTCTTGGAGAACGTCATTAGAGATGCTGTCACCTACACCGAGCACGCAAGAGGAAGACGGTCACTGCCATGGATGTAGTGTATTGCCCTCAAGCGACAAGGCCGCACCCTCTACGGTTTCGGTGGTTAAGCCTTTTAATCACGATCGCACGCAGGCATGTGTATGAAAAACGGCCCTTTTCAGGGCCACCAAGTTATTCACTTCAGAGCTCTTGGTCCTGCCTTCTAGCGTCTTGCAATCCCTGGCCGCAGCTTTTTCTCTAAGCCCTTTCTAGTTAATTTCTGAGGTCATCCGTCCAATTCCTTGTGGTTTGGTTACGTTCCTATTGAAACTGATGTGGAATGTTTAAACAAACAAATTCCACCCTGCGGACAAGAGATCGCGTTGGCTGTGAGGCTATATACACGTTGGCCGACGTGATGTCAACATTCTTTACAGCTATCAATAGCATGGAGACATGCAAAAATATTCAGTCTCCTGCCGACGTTAGGCAAGCATTTTGAAAACCGTACTACAGAACTTACTGCACCATCACAATGTGCTTCGTCCCGAGCAATTTGGGTTTCGACGGCAAAACATCGGCTCCTGCGTACTGTGTACGAGGTGGTTCAAGGTTGCAACAATCGTCACTATGTTGCAGCCCTCTTCCTAGGACATCTCCAAAGCCTTCGATTGGGTGTGGCTCGAAGGCCTTCTCCATCGCCTCATTCACTACGATGTCTCTTATACGCATATTCCATCATTATTTCATAATTTGTTGTTACTATGGACCACGTCCACTCTCAACCTCATGCCATAAACGCAGGGGGGTTCCACAGGGCAGTGTCCTTGGTCACCTGCTCTTCCTTAGCTACATCAATACCCTACTACCCTAAGAGTTTGCCAAACCTCTGTCCATTTACCGACGATACTGCCGTAACAGCTGCGTCAACACATGATGCTAATATGCTAAATACCTATTTCTAAATCTCATAACTGTTTTCCCTTGAGCGGGTTGTACTGTTAGCCAACGCAAAGGAAGTCCCTGATAGGAATGCGTCACCCTTAAGGAGTGCCTGAAGGAAGTGGCATAAAACTACAAAGCAGGGTATTGGAATAGTGCCTAAACCCCCTTTCCCCTCATTCCCCTGGGACTTTATTGAGGCGAACAGTACAAACCCACTCTACGGAAAAAGTGTGATGGCCCTGAAAAGGGCCGTTTAATTACCTATCGGTGAAAGAGTAGCCCAATGAAAGAGGCGCTTTAGGCTTTCTTTTCGGTCTTTTTGGGCAGAAGTACTGCCTGGATGTTAGGCAGTACACCACCTTGGGCTATCGTTACGCCCGAAAGGAGTTTATTCAACTCTTCGTCGTTGCGGATGGCCAGCTGAAGATGTCTGGGGATTATCCTGGTTTTCTTATTATCCCTGGCGGCGTTTCCTGCCAACTCCAAAACCTCAGCGGCCAAGTACTCCATCACGGCAGCGAGGTACACGGGGGCACCAGCTCCCACTCGTTCGGCATAATTGCCTTTACGCAGAAGTCGATGAATACGGCCCACGGGGAACTGAAGTCCTGCTCTACTGGAGCGAGACTTAGACTTTCCCTTCACTTTTCCTCCCTTTCCACGTCCGGACATGTTGAAGTGCTGCTGTTGCGTATATACTCCCTCCTGAAGAACTCTCCCAAATGCCAAGCCAAGAGTAAACTTTTATCGCTTTTATTCCGCCGACACTGCACCAATCGCGGGTGTCCCCTTTCCTTGTTCCCCAGCCGGTTCGTGCGCCTAGCGAAGGCACCTCCCCTGACGTCTCTCTTTTATTGAGTGGACGAGCTGATTTTAATTCGTATTCTTGGTTTTGTTTGCAGAGGGAGCGTCATGCCGCCAAAGACCAGTGGAAAGGCTGCCAAAAAAGCTGGCAAGGCCCAGAAGAACATCTCCAAGGGAGATAAGAAGAAGAAGCGCAAGAGGAAGGAGAGCTACGCCATTTACATCTACAAGGTGTTGAAGCAAGTTCACCCCGATACTGGATCAGCTCAAAGGCCATGAGTATCATGAACAGTTTTCGTCAATGACATTTTCGAGCGCATCGCGGCCGAAGCCTCCCGCCTAGCGCATTACAACAAGCGCTCCACCATCACAAGTCGGGAGATTCAGACCGCTGTGCGTCTGCTTCTACCCCGGCGAACTGGCCAAGCATGCCGTCAGCGAGGGTACGAAAGCTGTCACTAAATACACAAGTTCAAAGTAAATGTGGCACAGATAAAACGGCCCTTTTTCAGGGCCACCATCTCTCTCAGAAAAGGGCAGTTGGCTCCTGGCAAGCTTTATTTCTGTTTCCTTTTTTTCCATACTATAGAATGAAATATAAACCTGCACGACCAGGTGGAATACATCCTGAGGTAATTCAAAATTCGGCAGATATTAACCTAAGTTAAATGAGTGCCTATTTTTTATCTATCTTCCATCGTTGGAAGGAAGCTAAAGTACTGACTGCCCAAGACAGGAAGGCAAGCTAGAGGAATGTGCAACATTCTCACTTTTGCTGTCTCCTCGGGTTGTATGCTCGCCTTCCGAGTATGACGAGGATGGACCGGTTCGTTTAAAATACAGAAGTGTTGTCCCGTAGTTCACCTATACAGAATACCTATCGCTGCGACAAACATTAGTTCGAGCAAACCATGGGTGACTCATATGCACTTTCATTCACTCGTTTCCTAGCAAACAGACCCGCTACCGGAGCAGCTGAACAGTTCAAGCTCCTATGCCCTTCATACCCCTCGAGTCTTCTTGTCGTAGGCATACAGGATTAGTTTCTCAAGAAATGGGAAGATAATGAAGGGGTGAAATTGTTCAGGCCAATTTGCATGCTTAATACTCTTGGAAACGTACAGGATCGTCTTTCATATACAGGCATGCTGGAATATATGATAGATATGAGTGGTACGCAATTTGGTTTTAGAAAGAATTCCACGGCAGATGCAATAAAACTATGCACCAGAAAGAATAAATACAAGTGATCATGTGTGTGTGTTTTTTTTTTTTTTTTTTTTTTTTTTTTTTTTTTAATTTAGGTACTCCAACGTTAAGTAATATTGGACGGTGAACGAGTTGGATGAAACGTTGCTCGACATTCGCCTTTAATAAGGGAAAACCCTGGTAAAAAAAAACTTATCCAGGTAGCTCACCCTGACCGACATTCGAACTCGGGACCTCTTGAACGTGAGGCAGACACGCTACCATCTACGCTATCGAGGCGGTGTGTGTGTGTGTGTGTGTGTGTGTGTGTGTGTGTGTGTGTGTGTGTGTGTGTGTGTAGTTTTCTTTGATTTTCAGGGAACTTGATAGTTATAGTGGCCAGTACTATGACAAGGTATCTATATAACAGCATATAACGGATCAAAATTAGAAATATTAGAATTAGAAGAAATCTAAGGACATAAGAGGCATAATACATACGCCAACAACACATTGCCGGGGGCTTGGGGCATTATTGTAACACTTATCTGTTTAAGTACACTTTATAACGCCTCTGAAGATACTTTTAGTGCCTGTTAAGTTTGGGCACGATGTTTACACTCGTGTTTTTCACCGTTGGCAAAGACTTGTTTCACGCCGTCGTGTTGGCAGCAGCTGTTGCCAACATGCGGTCGTTTCTGCAGCACCGAGATGCAATGTAGTGTCGGGCAAGAGGTTCGATTCCTGAAAATGTTATCCTCTCGGACTGATTTTCTTTCTTTCCTTCTCTTTTTCCGCTGTTTGCGACGTTAAACTGTTTCTCGAGCCCTGAATTAAGGTCATTGTTTCCCTCCAGATGGCAGACTTGGCACCTACGTGTCTGTGGGTTGGATTCCAACAGTTTCCTTAGTGTGAATGTGTGAAAGCGTCCCAGGTTCGGACACTTAGTAACGTCGAGGCGGATTGGCCGGCCGGCGTGCCTGCGCAGTACCTGTATGCGCGAAACACTTAGCATCAATTCCGTGAAGGTGGCGCTTAGGTGGGGGGGTGGGTAATACGTAAAGGTCGGTGCAACATGTCCTCCCGCCATTGGCGATTATTTTCGTCTATACCATCGTTCTTTGTGTGCACTGGGCGTAAAGGCATTTTCCACAGGGTGCTATTGTGGTTTTTGGTAGCTTTTGCTTTGATAATTTTGCGTTGCCTGTGCTCGTACACGTGTGCTATCATTTTTTTATATATCCCATTCACTCTGGTGCAAAATGTCCTCCCGCCATTACCAAACTATTTTTCTATTTTCGACAATAGTCCACGTTCGTAATGTGCATTGGGCGTGAAATCATTTTCCACGGGGTTGTAATGTGACTTTGCAAAGTTTTTGCTTTTATTTGGCGTGTGCACATTCACTTCAACTATATATCATATATATACCGCCCGTCCTCAGTTTTACGCTTCGCCGCCACATTGGATTCCGTACTCCATGACAACGTTGCACGTGGTCGATTTAGGAATGGTATCTTGATGTTCGCCTGTCCTGACTATTTAAGGCGCCGGCCAGCCTCTTGCACTGGATGACAAGGCTTGTGGAGTAAATACAAACATTAGCTCGAGAAGTGCTCCTTTTTGTGCCTTGTGTATATTCGTGTCTTTTCTAGTGCGTAATGGTGTTTCTCGTTTGCCTTTAAACGTTGTGATTGTGCTTCTTTCGGAGGTTTGAAACTCTCCACTTGTGACTTGAGTGCCTTATTATCAACATGGAAGTGAATATCCTGTACACCGTTTCTTTTGTGTACAATGTGAATAGTGTTCGTTTTTCGCTTGTGTGTCGAGGTGTGTGCAAGTTCACCATTCCCTCCCCTATGGTTCCTTACATGGATGGTGCTTGCTTTGCAGTGCTTTCCTATCACTTTTGCATGCCAGCACAAGGCAAGTTGGCAGGTCCATGTGAATGTTCACGAGGAAGACATACATGTGTGGTGGTTGTGGCGTGCGTGTGTCCTTGTTTTCTTGTTCTTAGTAGCGTGTGCCTTCTCGTGTGTGTGCTACCAATCCCATTACTCACCTACAGAAGTAGGTTATCTAGCTCGCGTGCTTGCAACAATCTCCCCTACATCTGCACTTGCAGTGTTTGCCTGATGACCTTTACTCTGGGTGCTCTGCTCACTTATTAATCAAGCCTATATACTACTGGGTTACTTTCCCATGCCATCCACCACGAGTAGGTGCTGGCAAATACCCTACCTCCGTGGTTTGCTGTCTCATCCCTCCGCATCTAACTGCAAAAAGAGGGAGGCTTTTAGGAACAGGTGGACCAAACGTAATCAGGTCAGGACTGGCTGGAAATCCGCTATATGTATGGCTTTCACTTCATTTGACGATATATGTTTAGGGGAGCTCAAACTGCAAGATCATCAGTGCCCTTTTAACCACAACACTGGCAAGGGCCATATATGAACCTAAATACTAAGTAAAAATTTAACTAAGGAATATAAATATAAACCAAAACATAGGTTATAAATATTCTTAACAAAAATAAAACTACAGTAACACATATACACTAAATCCTAAAACTAACTGTCCAAATAAAACCTTATCAACCGCTCTGTTGGCATCCGTAACTGGGGCAGAATCCCCCTTGAAGGAAAGTGAACTCCAAGAATCAGGAATCATGCGTGGTCAAGAGAAGCCAGAGGCTCGAATAACCCCTCCCCCTGCATCCTATGTCCCTTACTTTCTAGGTAGTACGACAGAGCATTTCAACATGGAGGTCTCCCTGAGCTCTGCAAGGTCAAGGCTTCCCGGAGTCTCCCTGAGTACTTCTTACACACGGAGGGGGAGGATAAACCACTTGCCACTTGTGGTGCCTACAACCTGCCTGAGCGAGTGAATGTGTATTTTCAGTGTCGGTTCATTTTTTCGAGGTGTATGTCACCTCAGTCCTTTGGGACCTCTATGGTTGAGGAATTAAATATATTACAATTTTTTCCTGTTATTATTTACATCTTCAAATGCTCCCTCCCTATAACCCAAAACTAGCTTTGAGGAATTTCTTGCGGTGGTAAAAATGACCATGTTCGTTCTTCTAATACCCCTGTAGCGTTGCCCATTCGACTGGAGACCAACCTTAAGGTACGTGAAGAACAATGCTCCTCCAACAAAAATTACACATCGAATATTGTAACTCAGCTTCCAGGTGCAAAAGGTATAGCATAGTATACACACAATTCTTGATCGTTGGACATTCTTTCCTGATGTCGCAAATTGCTCGCATTGTGTCATGTAGAAATCATGAATTAGAAACAATGGCTCACTGACTTTCACACACTGTCTTCGGGCAGACTTTCAAGAAATGTCAGCCTTCTGTGATGTTCCTTGGGGCACAAAATGTTATATCTATATCTTTGGCTCACAGTAGCTTACATGTCGTTACAGTATTGCTCATGCACCTCTCATGCTTACTGTAACGATACATACTAATATAAAGACATTATTAAGAAACTCATCCTGTTAGACTCTACAGGGGAGTGGTTGCGTAACAACAAGTGGTTAAGGTGCTAGCTTATCCCCCATCTCAGGTAAGTTTAACCACGCCTGCCTCCATAACGGCCTTTGTTAGGTTATTGTCCTACTAATGAAATGTAGATCAGAGTGCCCAAAATGCGTGGTGCACTTAAATATCTGCTGGGAAGAGGTTAAAGGTAAAACCACATTAAAATAAGGAAACTAACCGTTTCACTTAGTCGGGAGACTTTTCAGGACTATGAGGAAGAGTGTTTTGTTTAAATTTAAATAGATTTTGTTTAATTTATCCAGAAAATCAAGTTCAAAACTAGCCGGTGGTTATGGACTATTTGAAATGCAACCTATATTGGCACCATGCATGGTGAGTAACAAATTGTTGGTAACCTTTGCTCACAAATTTTACATTTGTTATTCTCGCCAGGTTGCTAGAGTGAGGTTATGTTCCTCAACTGCGTCCAGTAATTCATACAGAATTGGAAAATTTTCAATTGCAACCTATATTGGCAATATGCATGGCGAGTAACAAGTTGTTGGTAAATGTTACTCACACATCTTAGGTTTGGTGTCCTCAACCTGCAACCTTGCTTGGTTACTTTATGGTTTGTCACGAGTTGACATTTCCTAGGCTTCAAGGTAAGTGAGTATTAGCCAGGTAACCCAAACGATGAGTGAGATTCTGTTTCTCAACTGCGTCCAGTAATTCATATAGGGTTGGAATATTTCAATTGCAACCTATATTGGCACCATGCGTGGTGGAGTAACAAGTTGCTGGTAAATGTTACTCACACATCTTAGGTTTGGTGTCCTCAGCCTGCAATCTTGCTTGGTTACTTTACTGTTTGTGACGAGTTTACATTTCCTAGGCTTCAAGGTAAGTGAAGTTTAGCCAGGTAACCCAAATGAAGAGTGAGATTATGTTTCTCAACTGCGTCCAGTAATTCATATACAATTGGAATATTTCCAACCTATATTGGCAATATGCATGGCAGAGTAACAAGTTGCTGGTAAAGGTTACTCACACACCTTAGGTTTGGTGTCCTCAACCTGCAATCTTGCTTGGTTACGTTTATTGTTTTGTCACGAGTTGACATTTCCTACGCTTCAAGGTAAGTGAATATTAGCAATGAAAACCCAAACGAAGAGTGAGGTTACGTTCCTCAACTGCGTCCAGTAATTCATACAGAATTGGACAATTTCAATTGCAAACCTATATTGGCAATATGCATTGCGAGTAACAAGTTGTTGGTAAATGTTACTCGCACATCTTAGGTTTGGTGTCCTCAAACTGCAAACCTTGCTTGGTTACTTTATGGTTTGTCACGAGTTGACATTTCCTAGGCTTCAAGGTAAGTGAATATTAGCCAGGTAACCCAAACGATGAGTGAGATTCTGTTTCTCAACTGCGTCCAGTAATTCATATAGAATTGGAATATTTCAATTGCCCACCTATATTGGCACCATGCGTGGTGGGAGTAACAAGTTGCTGGTAAATGTTACTCACACATCTTAGGTTTGGTGTCCTCAGCCTGCAATCTTGCTTGGTTACTTTACTGTTTGTGACGAGTTTACATTTCCTACGCTTCAAGGTAAGTGAAGTTTAGCCAGGTAACCCAAATGAAGAGTGAGATTATGTTTCTCAACTGCGTCCAGTAATTCATATACAATTGGAATATTTCCAACCTATATTGGCACCATGCACGGCAGAGTAACAAGTTGCTGGTAAAGGTTACTCACACATCTTAGGTTTGGTGTCCTCAACCTGCAATCTTGCTTGGTTACTTTATTGTTTGTCACGAGTTGACATTTCGTAGGCTTCAAGGTAAGTGAATATTAGCAATGAAAACCCAAACAAAGAGTGAGGTTATGTTCCTCAACTGCGTCCAGTAATTCATACAGAATTGGAAAATTACAATTGCAACCTATATTGGCAATATGCATGGCGAGTAACAAGTTGTTGGTAAATGTTACTCGCACACCTTAGGTTTGGTGTCCTCAGCCTGCAATCTTGCTTGGTTACTTTACTGTTTTGTGACGAGTTTACATTTCCTAGGCTTCAAGGTAAGTGAAGTTTAGCCAGGTAACCCAAATGAAGTGTGAGATTATGTTTCTCAACTGCGTCCAGTAATTCATATAGAATTGGAATATTTCCAAACTTTATTGGCAACATGCATGGCAGAGTAACAAGTTGCTGGTAAATCTCCCTCACAAATTTCATGTTTGGTGTCCTCATCCTGCATTCCTGCTTGGTTGCTTTATCGTTAATGACGAATTGGCATCTTCCAGCTTCATGGTAAGTGATAATCATCCACGTATCCCAAATACAGAGAGAGGCAATAATTCAAGTAAAAATAGACAGTGGAGATGGACTATTTGCAGTTCAACCTATATTGGCACCATGCGTGGTGAGTAACAAGTTGTTGGTAACTTTTGCTCACAAATTTTACATTTGTTATTCTCGCCCTGCGATCTCCCCAGGTTGGTAGAGTGAGGTTATGCTTCTCAACTGCATCCAGTAATTCAAGCAAAAAATTAACCAGTGGTGATAAAGAGCATTTAAAATGCATCTTTTATTGGCCCCATGCACAGTGAGTAAACAGGCTGTTGGTAAATGTTCCTGACAAACTTTTTGTTTGGTGTCCTCGTCCTGCAACCTTCCTTGCCACTTTATTTGTGACTAATTGGCATTTTCCAGCTTCAAGGTAAGTGACAATTGGCCAGGTAACCCAAATGCGGAGTGAGATTATGCTTCTCAACTGTGTCCAGTCATTCATACAGAATTTGGAATATTTCGATTGCAACCTATATTGGCAATATGCATGGCGAGTAACAAGTTGCTGGTAAATGTTCCTCACTACATCTTAGGTTTGGTGTCCTCAACCTGCAATCTTGCTTGGTTACTTTATTGTTTGTCACGAGTTGACATTTCCACGCTTCAAGGTAAGTGAATATTAGCAATGAAAACCCAAACGAAGAGTGAGGTTATGTTCCTCAACTACATCCAGTAATTCATACAGAATTTTGGAATATTTTGATCGCAACCTGTACTGGCAATATGCATGGCGAGTAAACAAGTTGCTGGTAAATGTTACTCACTCATCTTAGGTTTGGTGTCCTCAGCCTGCAATCTTGCTTGGTTACTTTACTGTTTGTGACGAGTTTACATTTCCTACGCTTCAAGGTAAGTGAAGTTTAGCCAGGTAACCCAAATGAAGAGTGAGATTATGTTTCTCAACTGCGTCCAGTAATTCATATAGAATTGGAATATTTCCAACCTATATTGGCACCATGCATGGCAGAGTAACAAGTTGCTGGTAAAGGTTACTCACACATCTTAGGTTTGGTGTCCTCAACCTGCAATCTTGCTTGGTTACTTTATTGTTTGTCACGAGTTGACATTTCCTAGGCTTCAAGGTAAGTGAATATTAGCAATGAAAACCCAAACAAAGAGTGAGGTTATGTTCCTCAACTGCGTCCAGTAATTCATACAGAATTGGAAAATTACAATTGCAACCTATATTGGCAATATGCATGGCGAGTAACAAGTTGTTGGTAAATGTTACTCGCACACCTTAGGTTTGGTGTCCTCAGCCTGCAATCTTGCTTGGTTACTTTACTGTTTGTGACGAGTTTACATTTCCTAGGCTTCAAGGTAAGTGAAGTTTTAGCCAGGTAACCCAAATGAAGTGTGAGATTATGTTTCTCAACTGCGTCCAGTTAATTCATATAGAATTGGAATATTTTCCAACCTATATTGGCAACATGCATGGCAGAGTAACAAGTTGCTGGTAAATCTCCCTCACAAATTTCATGTTTGGTGTCCTCATCCTGCATTCCTGCTTGGTTGCTTTATCGTTAATGACGAATTGGCATCTTCCAGCTTCATGGTAAGTGATAATCATCCACGTATCCCAAATACAGAGAGAGGCAATAATTCAAGTAAAAATAGACAGTGGAGATGGACTATTTGCAGTTCAACCTATATTGGCACCATGCGTGGTGAGTAACAAGTTGTTGGTAACTTTTTGCTCACAAATTTTAACATTTGTTATTCTCGCCCTGCGATCTCCCCAGGTTGGTAGAGTGAGGTTATGCTTCTCAACTGCATCCAGTAAATTCAAGCAAAAAATTAACCAGTGGTGATAAAGAGCATTTAAAATGCATCTTTTATTGGCCCCATGCACAGTGAGTAACAGGCTGTTGGTAAATGTTCCTGACAAACTTTTTGTTTGGTGTCCTCGTCCTGCAACCTTCCTTGCCACTTTATTTGTGGACTAATTGCATTTTTCCAGCTTCAAGGTAAGTGACAATTGGCCAGGTAACCCAAATGCGGAGTGAGATTATGCTTCTCAACTGTGTCCAGTCATTCATACAGAATTTGGAATATTTCGATTGCAACCTATATTTGGCAATATGCATGGCGGGTAACAAGTTGCTGGTAAATGTTCCTCACACATCTTAGGTTTGGTGTCCTCAACCTGCAATCTTGCTTGGTTACTTTATTGTTTGTCACGAGTTGACATTTCCTACGCTTCAAGGTAAGTGAATATTAGCAATGAAAACCCAAACGAAGAGTGAGGTTATGTTCCTCAACTACATCCAGTAATTCATACAGAATTTGGAATATTTTGATCGCAACCTGTACTGGCAATATGCATGGCGAGTAACAAGTTGCTGGTAAATGTTACTCACACATCTTAGGTTTGGTGTCCTCAGCCTGCAATCTTGCTTGCTTACTTTACTGTTTGTGACGAGTTTACATTTCCTAGGCTTCAAGGTAAGTGAAGTTTAGCCAGGTAACCCAAATGAAGAGTGAGATTATGTTTCTCAACTGCGTCCAGTAATTCATATAGAATTGAATATTTCCAACCTATATTGGCACCATGCATGGCAGAGTAACAAGTTGCTGGTAAAGGTTACTCACACATCTTAGGTTTGGTGTCCTCAACCTGCAATCTTGCTTGGTTACTTTATTGTTTGTCACGAGTTGGACATTTCCTAGGCTTCAAGGTAAGTGAATATTAGCAATGAAAACCCAAACAAAGAGTGAGGTTTATGTTCCTCAACTGCGTCCAGTAATTCATACAGAATTGGAAAATTACAATTGCAACCTATATTGGCAATATGCATGGCGAGTAACAAGTTGTTGGTAAATGTTACTCGCACACCTTAGGTTTGGTGTCCTCAACCTGCAATCTTGCTTGGTTACTTTATGGTTTGTCACGAGTTGACATTTCCTAGGCTTCAAGGTAAGTGAAAAATTAGCCAGGTAACCCAAACGAAGAGTGAGGGTTATGTTCCTCAACTGCGTCCAGTAGTTCATACAGAATTGGAATGTTTCAATTGCAACCTATATTGGCACCATGCATGGTGGGAGTAACAAGTTGCTGGTAAATCTTCCTCACAAATTTTACATTTGTTATTCTCGCCCTGCGATCTCCCCAGGTTGGTACAGTGAGGTTATGCTTCTCAACTGCATCCAGTTATTCAAGCAAAAAATTAATCAGTGGTGATAAAGAGCATTTAAAATGCATCTTTTATTGGCCCCATTGCGCAGTGAGTAACAGGCTGTTGGTAAATGTTCCTCAAACTTTTTGTTTGGTGTCCTCGTCCTGCATCCTTGCTTGCCTACTTTATTGTTTGTGACTAATTGGCATTTTCCAGCTTCAAGGTAAGTGACAATTGGCCAGGTACCCCAAATGCAGGGTGAGGTTATGTTCAACAGCGTCCAGTAATTCATACAGAATTTGGAATATTTCCATTGCAACCTATATTGGCAATATGCATGGCGGGGTAAACAAGTTGCTGGTAAATGTTCCTCACACATGTTAGGTTTGGTGTCCTCAACCTGCAATCTTCCTTGGTTACTTCATGGTTTGTGACGAATTGACTTTTCCTAGGCTTCAAGGTAAGTGAAAATTAGCCAGGTAACCCAAATGCAGAGTGAGATTATGTTTCTCAACTGCGTCCAGTCATTCATACAGAATTTGGAATATTTCGATTGCAACCTATATTGGCAATATGCATGGCGAGTAACAAGTTGCTGGTAAATGTTCTTCACGCGTCTTAGAATTGGTGTCCTCAGCCTGCAATCTTCCTTGGTTACTTTATGGTTTGTGACGAATTGACATTTCCCAGGCTTCAAGGTAAGTGAATATTAGCTAGGTAAACCCAAATGCAGAGTGAGATTCTGTTTTCTCAACTGCGTCCAGTAATTCATATAGAATTGGAATATTTCAATTGCAACCTACATTGGCACCATGCATGGTGGAGTAACAAGTTGCTGGTAAATCTTCCTCACAAATGTTATGTTTGGTGTCCTCAACCTGCATTCTTGATTGGTTGTTTTATTGTTAATGTCGAATTGGCATCTTCCAGCTTCGTGGTAAGTGAAAATTAGCCAGGTAACCAAATACAGAGAGCGGCAATAATTCAAGTAAAAATAGCCGGTGGTGATGGAGTATTTTGAAAATGCAACCTGTATTGGCACCATGCGTGGTGAGTACCAAGTTGTTGGTAATTTTTGCTCACAAATTTTACATTTGTTATTCTCGCCCTGCGATCTCGCCAGGTTGGTTTATTGTTTATTTTGAACCCCATGTTCCATTCTTCGAGGTATGTGAAAAACTAGTCGGTTGGTCAGATATCACAGATGCAGAGCGAGGTTATGTCCCCTCAACCGGTGCTGATGGAACATTTGAAAAGCAACCTATATTGGCACCTTGCATGGTGAGGCAACAAGTTGCTGGTAAACGTTCCTCGCAAATTTTAGGTTTGGTGCCCTCGCCCTGCAAATCCTGCTTGCTTACTTTGTGACTAACTGGCATTTTCCAGCTTCAAGGTAAGTGACAATTAATCAGGTAACCCAAATGCAGAGTGAGGTTATGTTTCTCAACTGCTTCCAGTAATTCAAGTAAAAAAATAACCAGTGGTGATAAGGGCACTTAAAATGCATCTTTTATTGGCCCCATGCGCAGTGAGTAACAGGCTGTTACTCCCAATATTTAAAGCAAAAATAACCGGCGGTGATCGAATTTTTCAACTGCAAACCTATATTCGCACCACCATGCATGGCGAGTAAGCACCAATTTTATTTTCGGTGTTCTGGCCCTGCAGTCTCGGCAGGTTGGTTCATTGGTTATAAGGATTCGGCACATCCCTGTCTTAAGGTTATGGAGAATTAATCGGTCGCATACCGTGGAGCACGAGATGAAAGGTTTTCAGTCTAGCTTTACTGGATATTGCCTTCCCATTTACCATGGTTTATTGCTAATTTGTAACCTGGGCTTCATCAAGAGGGTATAAAGGGATTACTTGCACCTTAGATTTTTCTCTCTCGTGGGTGGAGGGGGAGGGGCGGCGGCCCGTCCGTTATTTTCACGGAGGTTTGAATTTTATTTCGCGTTTTGTTTCGTAAAACGCTTCAGGCGGTCATGTTGGCGCTCCTGTCGAAGCGCTTTCGCGTTTTGTTTCGCAAAACGCTTCAGGCGGTCATGTTGGCGCTCCTGTCGAAGCGCTCGTAGCCAACCTGTGCATCACCGCGTCGTAAAGCCTATCCAACCGAGTGGGTTTCGCTGTCCTAATAGGCGGGTTTCATCGCAAAAAATTATGTTATGTTCTCGCGAGACACAAGACCGCTTCGGCTGCGTTTCTTCTTGCGTGCTTACGCAGCAGTTGAATGTTCTGCCATTTCCGTTTCCATGATGTTGGCTGCTCTGCAATTGAATGCTCCTTCTCGTGATGGCGGATATTGCTACGACTGTCCGAAGGTCACGGTAGGTATCTGCGGAATCTTCAATGCATAACGAGTAGATGTTGTCAAGCTGCGGATCGGCGCTCGTAAATTGTGCTGTGCCTATTTGCGAGGGTTTCTCAACGAAGGTAGGTAAATGTGCTCGCTCGTTACGTATTTCAATAGACAATTTCCGCAATCTGCCAGGGTAGTTAGTTCCGTTTCAACGCCAACATCTAAATCGCACGAGTATGTCACGTGCTTGCCACATCTTTATTCTTGTCTTGCCAAGATTTACTTTCGCACTTCTGCGTGAATTTATCTCGTGCCCGACCTTGGAATACGCATCGCCGCCAATGTTGAAATTTTCAGCGTACTTAAACGTCGCTCATTTTCCTTTACAGGTGTGACGCCAGGTTTCTTGGTCAACATAGCCGTCTCCTCCTGCTGGTATCTTCCCCGGGATTGATGTCACGTTAAACAGGGAGGGATGGCAATGCTGTGGAGCACGACGCCACCGTCAAGAACGTCCAGTTTCTACCACTTCTTAGCGTTCCATCGACCATGTGATTATCGTGTAGTGCCTCTACTGTTATTCTTCGTGTGTCACTTGTAGTGAAGCTGCGGGTGCGCGCCACCCCATAGCACTTTAATGGTGCAGTTCTTGAACGTGTGCTTTTTTGCGATCATTGCTGATTCTTACTGTGCATGGTACACTGTATATATGTGGCTCCCTGGAGCTTGCGTGTGCAGTTCCGTCTGATATGTTGTTATTGTGTGTGTGTGTGAGAGGGAGAGAGGGAGGGAGAGGAGTGTGTGCTCTCCTCTACCGAATTTGTGTTTTAGGGATGACCGATAAAGTGAAAGCAAGGAAAGAATGCAAAGCTGCTCAGTTCCACTCACATAGCTGTTCGATGTGCTCCACAACTGTCTCTCATTCTACGATAGAAGGTTCAGGTGCTACACATCCCCTTGTTTCCCAATCAGGTGTCAATAATAGGAGTACTGCAGGAGCAGGCGTTTGTTTTCTGTGGGTGGTGTTACTTGCTACTACAAAAGCGGGGTTGTACACCATTTTCTTTGTGCCCCATGGACGGTGCGAGGCTCCTAGGGGCATGCGAGTGTAGTGACGTGTGCGTGTGTTTCTCGATACCATGTGCCTCTGCTAATCCAAGCATATGCAATCCCTTTAACTATTGTGCATTTCAAATGGGACCATGTTTATCCTTGAATGCTACTAGGTGAGCACCAATCAAGAGTCCTGCACTGTTGATATTGCATTTACCTGTAAGTGGTGTGTTGCATGTGCTAACTGAATCGGTTTCTAATAAATTCTAATGGCGCTAAGACAACAACATAATTCTGCAAACGGTGAGCCATGAGGAGGATTCAACATAACCTAAACACCTCCATTTTCTCCAGTTCGAATTATTTTCCCAATACTTGCTAATAATTAACAACCGTGCACTGGTTATTGGTTGGTGTGTGTACTTGGAATTACTTTTGAACAAGCCAAATGGGGCAGAGAGAGGCGAGACCTGATTGGATCGCTTCATGTTTATCCATGTTTATCCTTGAATGCTACTAGGTGAGCACCAATACTTGCTAATAATTAACAACCATGCTTCACAGCGTAGGCCACTGTAATGAATTTCATTATTGGTTGGGGCGTATGATTGGAATTACTTTGAACAAGCCAAATGGGCAGACAAGACGCAGAGAGACTGAACAGTCCTGTCAGAGAGGCGAGACCTGATTGGATCGCTTCATGTTTATCCATGTTTATCCTTGGAATGCTACTAGGTGAGCACCAATACTTGCTAATAATTATCAACAATGCTTCACAGCGTAGGCACTGTAATGAATTTCATTATTGGTTGGTGCGTATGCTTGGAATTACTTTGAACAAGCCAAATGGGGGCAGACAACACTGAACAGTCCTGTCAGAGAGGCGAGACCTGATTGGATCGCCTCTGCACCTCCCCTAGCACACGATCCCATGATGTACATAAATACTGCTGATATGCCCAACTTCTGAGGTGTGTAAATCAACCTCGTATAACCCTGGCAAGAAATCTTGCCTCTGTTTCATGCAACCTCTAAATTATCACCTGTTCCAGGAAAGAAAGAAAAAAAAAACCATATTCCACAGCCTACGAAACATAGGGGATGTTTCCTAAGCTGTGGAATATCGTGCAAATCTTCTAGAATCTGCAAACATGTGCAAGTCCACTTACCACTTCTTGCTGGTTGCCTGTCTTCCTTCCTTGGCATCCACTGTCACCCGTGCTTCTCTAGGGTTGCTGTAATTACTCGCTCTTCTGTGCCAGTCACAAGTTATGTAGGGTTTTCTGTAGCTGTATCTCACCAGGACCTGCAAAGCCAAAGCATGTTACATGTAAGTTATAGGAAATTGTATCATTTGGCTCAATTATCTGAACACTGCTTTATGAATTGCTGGACAGAACTATGCTGCTCTTTAGCCAATCTGCAACATTTCATCGTGGAGGTCTCCCCTGCATTTTACAGTAGGAGGAAGACGACATACAGCGCGCCCATGTTTGGTTCTTATCCATGTCATTTATCAGCATATTTCTCCAAAATATAACTTTTAATCTTAACCTATTTGCCCGACGCATGGATACCACACACTTTTAATGGATTGGAAATTATTCAGGTTTTGCCTAATGCAGAGTGACGTTATGCTTAGCAACTGCATCCCTTGATACGAGAGAAATTAACTGGTGCTGATGGAACATTTGAAATGCAAGGTTATTGGCACCATGCACGGTAAACTGTTCCTTGAATGTCTGCATTTGGTGTCCTCGCCCTGAGTTCTTGGCATGTTTGTTTATTCTTTATTACAAATTAGCATTTCTTTAACTTCCAGGTACGTGATAATTAATCTGTTAGGTATCCCAAATGCAGACTGAGGTTATGTTTTCTCAACTGCATCCAATAATACAAGTAAAGGTGACTGGTGATGATGGAATATCTGAAATGCAATGTTATTGGCACCATGCACAGTGAGTAAGAAGTTGGTAACTGTTCCTCGTATGTCTGCATTTGGTGTCCTCGCCGTGCATTCTTAGCATGTTGGTTTATTTGCTTATTACAAATTGGCATTTCTCAAGCTTCAAGGTAAGTGATAATTAATCAGTCAGGTAACCCAAATGCAAACTGAGGTAATGTTACTAATCTGCATCCAAAATTGCAAGTAAAAGTGACTGGTGCTGATGGGAATATGTGAATTGCAATGTTATTGGCACCATGCATAGTAAGAGGTTGGTAAATGTTCCTCATATATCTACGTTTGGTGTCCCTCGCCCTGAGTTCTTAGCATGTTTAACTGTTAATTACGAGTTGCCATTTCTCAAGCTTCAAGGTAAGTGATAATTAGTGAGCCAGGTCACCCAAATGCAAACTGAGGTTATGTTACTCATCTGCATCCAAATATGCAAGTAAAAGTGACTGGTGATGATGGAATATGTGAAATTCAATGTTATTGGCAACATGCATAATAAGAAGTTGCTCGTATTTCTACGTTTGGTGTCCTGCCCTGCGTTTTAGCATGTTTTTTTATTGTTTTATTTCTTTATTACGAGTTGCCATTTCTCACGCTTAAAGCTAAGTGATAATTAGTGAGCCAGGTCACCCAAATGCAAACTGAGGTTATGTTACTCATCTGCATCCAAATATGCAAGTAAAGGTGACTGGTGATGATGGAATAAGTGAAACGCAATGTTATTGGCATCATGCATAGTAAGAAGTTGGTAACCGTTGCTCGTACTTCTACGTTTGGTGTCCTCGCCCCTTATTCTTATAATGTTTTATTGTTTATTACGAGTTGCCATTTCTCATGCTTAAAGCTAAGTGATAATTAGCCAGTCAGGTAACCCAAATGCAAACTGAGGTTATGTTACTCATCTGCATCCAAATATGCACATAAAAGTGACTGGTGATGACGGAATATGTGAAATGCAACGTTATTGGCAACATGATCAGTAAGAAGTTGGTAACCGTTGCTCGTACTTCTACGTTTGGTGTCCTCGCCCCTTATTCTTATAATGTTTTATTGTTTATTACGAGTTGCCATTTCTCATGCTTAAAGCTAAGTGATAATTAGCCAGTCAGGTAACCCAAATGCAAACTGAGGTTATGTTACTCAATCTGCATCCAAATATGCACATAAAAGTGACTGGTGATGACGGAATATGTGAAATGCAACGTTATGGCAACATGATCAGTAAGAAGTTGGTAACCGTTGCTCGTACTTCTACGTTTGGTGTCCCTCGCCCCATATTCTTATGATGTTTTATTGTTTATAACGAGTTGCCATTTCTCACGCTTAAAGCTAAGTGATAATTAGCCGGTCAGGTAAGCCAAATGCAAACAGAGGTTATGTTACTCATCTGCATCCAAATATGCAAGTAAAGGTGACTGGTGATGATGGAATATGTGAAATTCAATGTTATTGGCACCATGCATAGTGAGTAAGAAGTTGGTACATGTTCCTCATATCTACGTTTGGTGTCCTTGCCCTGAGTTTTCTTAGCATGTTTTATTGTTTATTACGAGTTGCCATTTCTCAAGCTTCAAGGTTAAGTGATAATAAGTGAGCCAGGTCACCCAAATGCAAACTGAGGTTATGTTACTCATCTGCATCCAAATATGCAAGTAAAAGTGACTGGTGATGATGGAATGTGTAATGCAATGTTATGGCACCATGCATAATAAGAAGTTGCTCGTATTTCTACGTGTTGGTGTCCTGCCCTGCGTTCTTAGCATGTTTTTATTTGTTTTATTGTTTATTACGAGTTGCCCTTTCTCAGGCTTCAAGGTAAGTGATAATTAGCCGGTCAGGTAACCCAAATGCAAACTGAGGTTATGTTACTCAACTGCACCCAAATATGCAAGTAAAGGTGACTGGTGAATGATGGAATATGTGAAATGCAATGTTATTGGCATCATGCATAGTAAGAAGTTGGTAAACCGTTGCTCGTACTTCTACGTTTGGTGTCCTCGCCCCCATATTCTTATGTTTTATTGTTTATAACGAGTTGCCATTTCTCACGCTTAAAGCTAAGTGATAATTGGCCGGTCCAGGTAAGCCAAATGCAAACAGAGGTTATGTTACTCATCTGCATCCAAATATGCAAGTAAAGGTGACTGGTGATGATGGAATATGTGAAATTCAATGTTATTGGCACCATGCATAGTGAGTAAGAAGTTGGTACATGTTCCTCATATCTACGTTTGGTGTTCCTTGCCCTGAGTTCTTAGCATGTTTTATTGTTTATTACGAGTTTGCCATTTCTCAAGCTTCAAGGTTAAGTGATAATAAGTGAGCCAGGTCACCCAATTGCAAACTGAGGGTTATGTTACTCATCTGCATCCAAATATGCAAGTAAAAGTGACTGGTGATGATGGAATGTGTAATGCAAATGTTATTGGCACCATGCATAATAAGAAAGTTGCTCGTATTTCTACGTTTGGTGTCCTGCCCTGCGTTCTTAGCATGTTTAATTGTTTATTACGAGTTGCCCCTTTCTCAGGATTCAAGGTAAGTGATAATAAGTGAGCCAGGTAACCCAAATGCAAACTGAGGTTATGTTACTCAACTGCATCCAAATATGCAAGTAAAGGTGACTGGTGATGATGGAATATGTGAAAATGCAATGTTATTGGCATCATGCCATAGTAAGAAGTTGGTAACCGTTGCTCGTACTTCTACGTTTGGTGTCCTCGCCCCATATTCTTATAATGTTTTATTGTTTATAACGAGTTGCCATTTCTCACGCTTAAAGCTAAGTGATAATTAGCCGGTCAGGTAAGCCAAATGCAAAACAGAGGTTATGTTACTCATCTGCATCCAAATATGCAAGTAAATGTGACTGGTGATGATGGAATATGTGAAATGCAATGTTATTGGCATCATGCATAGTAAGAAGTTGGTAACCGTTGCTCGTACTTCTACGTTTGGTGTCCTCGCCCCATATTCTTATAATGTTTTATTGTTTATAAACGATTTGCCATTTCTCACGCTTAAAGCTAAGTGATAATTAGCCGGTCAGGTAAGCCAAATGCAAACAGAGGTTTATGTTACTCATCTGCATCCAAATATGCAAGTAAAGGTGACTGGTGATGATGGAATATGTGAATTGCAATGTTATTGGCACCATGCATAATAAGAAGTTGCTTGTATTTCTACGTTTGGTGTCCTGCCCCTGCGTTCTTAGCATGTTTTTATTTGTTTATTGTTTATTACGAGTTGCCCTTTCTCACAACTGCACCCAAATATGCAAGTAAAGGTGACTGGTGAATGATGGAATATGTGAAATGCAATGTTATTGGCATCATGCATAGTAAGAAGTTGGTAACCGTTGCTCGTACTTCTACGTTTGGTGTCCTCGCCCCATATTCTTATAATGTTTTATTGTTTATAACGAGTTGCCATTTCTCACGCTTAAAGCTAAGTGATAATTAGCCGGTCAGGTAAGCCAAATGCAAACAGAGGTTATGTTACTCATCTGCATCCAAATATGCAAGTAAAAGTGACTGCTGATGATGGAATATGTGAAATTCAATGTTATTGGCTCCATGCATAATAAGAAGTTGCTCGTATTTCTACGTTTGGTGTCCTGCCCTGCGTTCTTAGCATGTTTTATTGTTTATTACGAGTTGCCCTTTCTCAGGATTCAAGGTAAGTGATAATTAGCCGGTCAGGTAAGCCAACTCTGGTGATGATGGAATATGTGAATTGCAATGTTATTGGCACCATGCATAGTGAGTAAGAAGTTGTACATGTTCCTCATATCTACGTTTGGTGACCTTGCCCTGAGTTCTTAGCATGTTTTATTGTTTATCACGAGTTGCCATTTCTCAAGCTTCAAGGTTAAGTGATAATTAGTGAGCCAGGTCACCCAAATGCAAACTGAGGTTATGTTACTCATCTGCATCCAAATATGCAAGTAAAAGTGACTGGTGATGACGGAATGTGTAATGCAATGTTATTGGCACCATGCATAATAAGAAGTTGCTCGTATTTCTACGTTTGGTGTCCTGCCCTGCATTCTTATGTTTTATTGTTTATAACGAGTTGGCATTTCTCACGCTTAAAGCTAAGTGATAATTAGCCGGTCAGGTAAGCCAAATGCAAACTGAGGTTATGTTACTCATCTGCATCCAAATATGCAAGCAAAGGTGACTGGTGATGATGGAATATGTGAAATGCAATGTTATTGGCATCATGCATAGTAAGAAGTTGGTAACCGTTGCTCGTACTTCTACGTTTGGTGTCCTCGCCCCATATTCTTATAATGTTTTATTGTTTATAACGAGTTGCCATTTCTCACGCTTAAAGCTAAGTGATAATTAGCCGGTCAGGTAAGCCAAATGCAAACAGAGGTTATGTTACTCATCTGCATCCAAATATGCAAGTAAAGGTGACTGGTGATGATGGAATATGTGAAATGCAATGTTATTGGCATCATGCATAGTAAGAAGTTGGTAACCGTTGCTCGTACTTCTACGTTTGGTGTCCTCGCCCCATATTCTTATAATGTTTTATTGTTTATAACGAGTTGCCATTTCTCACACTTAAAGCTAAGTGATAATTAGCCGGTCAGGTAAGCCAAATGCAAACAGAGGTTATGTTACTCATCTGCATCCAAATATGCAAGTAAAAG
Source organism: Mantis religiosa (assembly GCA_030765055.1). Classification (NCBI taxonomy): domain Eukaryota; kingdom Metazoa; phylum Arthropoda; class Insecta; order Mantodea; family Mantidae; genus Mantis; species Mantis religiosa. The sequence goes on along the minus strand of JAUKNK010001378.1, from coordinate 4,061 downwards.
TGACTGCTGATGATGGAATATGTGAAATTCAATGTTATTGGCTCCATGCATAATAAGAAGTTGCTCGTATTTCTACGTTTGGTGTCCTGCCCTGCGTTCTTAGCATGTTTTATTGTTTATTACGAGTTGCCCTTTCTCAGGATTCAAGGTAAGTGATAATTAGCCGGTCAGGTAAGCCAACTCTGGTGATGATGGAATATGTGAATTGCAATGTTATTGGCACCATGCATAGTGAGTAAGAAGTTGGTACATGTTCCTCGTATCTACGTTTGGTTACCTTGCCCTGAGTTCTTAGCATGTTTTATTGTTTATTACGAGTTGCCATTTCTCAAGCTTCAAGGTTAAGTGATAATTAGTGAGCCAGGTCACCCAAATGCAAACTGAGGTTATGTTACTCATCTGCATCCAAATATGCAAGTAAAAGTGACTGGTGATGACGGAATGTGTAATGCAATGTTATTGGCACCATGCATAATAAGAAGTTGCTCGTATTTCTACGTTTGGTGTCCTGCCCTGCATTCTTATGTTTTATTGTTTATAACGAGTTGAAATTTCTCACGCTTAAAGCTAAGTGATAATTAGCCGGTCAGGTAAGCCAAATGCAAACTGAGGTTATGTTACTCATCTGCATCCAAATATGCAAGTAAAGGTGACTGGTGATGATGGAATATGTGAAATTCAATGTTATTGGCACCATGCATAATAAGAAGTTGCTCGTATTTCTACGTTTGGTGTCCTGCCCTGCATTCTTATGTTTTATTGTTTATAACGAGTTGAAATTTCTCACGCTTAAAGCTAAGTGATAATTAGCCGGTCAGGTAAGCCAAATGCAAACTGAGGTTATGTTACTCATCTGCATCCAAATATGCAAGTAAAGGTGACTGGTGATGATGGAATATGTGAAATTCAATGTTATTGGCACCATGCATAGTAAGAAGTTGCTCGTATTTCTACGTTTGGTGTCCCGCCCTGCATTCTTAGCATGTTGGTTTATTGCTTATTACAAATTGGCATTTCTCAAGCTTCAAGGTAAGTGATAATCAGTCAGGTAACCCAAATGCAAACTGAGGTTATGTTACTAATCTGCATCCAAATTTGCAAGTAAAAGTGACTGGTGATGATGGATTATGTGAAATTCAATGTTATTGGCACCATGCATAATAAGAAGTTGCTCGTATTTCTATGTTTGGTGTCCTGCCCTGCGTTCTTAGCATGTTTATTGTTTATTACGAGTTGCCCTTTCTCAGGCTTAAAGCTAAGTGATAATTAGCCAGTCAGGTAACCCAAATGCAAACTGAGGTTATGTTACTCATCTGCATCCATTAATGCAAGTAAAAGTGACTGGTGAATGATGGAATATTTCAGACACAATGTTATTGGCAACATGCATAATAAGAAGTTACTCGTATTTCTACGTTTGGTGTCCTGCCCTGCGTTTTTAGCATGTTTTATTTGTTTTATTCTTTATTACGAGTTGCCATTTCTCACGCTTAAAGCTAAGTGATTATTAGTGAGCCAGGTCACCCAAATGCAAACTGAGGTTATGTTACTCATCTGCATCCAAATATGCAAGTAAAGGTGACTGGTGATGATGGAATAAGTGAAACGCAATGTCATTGGCATCATGCATAGTAAGAAGTTGGTAACCGTTGCTCGTACTTCTACGTTTGGTGTCCTCGCCCCTTATTCTTATAATGTTTTATTGTTTATTACGAGTTGCCATTTCTCATGCTTAAAGCTAAGTGATAATTAGCCGGTCAGGTAAGCCAAATGCAAACTGAGGTTATGTTACTCATCTGCATCCAAATATGCAAGTAAAGGTGACTGGTGATGATGGAATATGTGAAATGCAATGTTATTGGCATCATGCATAGAAAGAAGTTGGTAATTGTTGCTCGTACTTCTACGTATGGTGTCCTCGCCCTGAGTTCTTAGCATGTTTTATTGTTTGTTACGAGTTGCCATTTCTCACGCTTAAAGCTAAGTGATAATTAGTGAGCCAGGTCACCCAAATGCAAACTGAGGTTATGTTACTCATCTGCATCCAAATATGCAAGTAAAGGTGACTGGTGATGATGGAATAAGTGAAACGAATGTCATTGGCATCATGCATAGTAAGAAGTTGGTAACCGTTGCTCATACTTCTACGTTTGGTGTCCTCGCCCCTTATTCTTATAATGTTTTATTGTTTATTACGAGTTGCCATTTCTCATGCTTAAAGCTAAGTGATAATTAGCCGGTCAGGTAACCCAAATGCAAACTGAGGTTATGTTACTAATCTGCATCCAAATTTGCAAGTAAAAGTGACTGGTGATGATGGAATATGTGAATTGCACTGTTATTGGCACCATGATCAGTAAGAAGTTGGTAACCGTTCCTCGTATTACTACGTTTGGTGTCCTCGCCCTGAATTCTTAGCGTGTTGTTTTATTGTTTATTACGAGTTGCCATTTCTCAGGCTTCAAGCTAAGTGATAATTAGTCGGTCAGGTAACCCAAATCTGGTGATGATGGAATATGTGAATTGCAATGTTATTGGCACCATGCATAGTGAGTAAGAAGTATGGTACATGTTCCTCATATCTACGTTTGGTGTCCTCGCCCTAGGTTCTTAGCATGTTTTATTGTTCTATTACGAGTTGCCATTTCTCAAGCTTCAAGGTAAGTGATAATTAGTGAGCCAGGTCACCCAAATGCAAACTGAGGTTATGTTACTCATCTGCATCCAAATATGCAAGTAAAAGTGACTGGTGATGATGGAATATGTGTAATTCAATGTATTGGCACCATGCATAATAAGAAGTTGCTCGTATTTCTGCGTTTGGTGGTCCTGCCCTGCGTTCTTAGCATGTTTTATTGTTTATTACGAGTTGCCTTTCTCAGGATACAAGGTAAGTAATAATTAGTCGGTAAGAAGTTGGTAACCGTTGCTCGTACTTCTACGTTTGGTGTCCTCGCCCCATATTCTTATAATTTGTTATTGTTTGTAACGAGTTGCCATTTCTCACGCTTAAAGCTAAGTGATAATTAGCCGGTCAGGTAAGCCAAATGCAAACTGAGGTTATGTTACTCATCTGCATCCAAATATGCAAGTAAGGGTGACTGGTGATGATGGAATATGTGAAATTCAATGTTATTGGCAACATGCATAATAAGAAGTTGCTCGTATTTCTATGTTTGGTGTCCTGCCCTGCGTTCTTAGCATGTTTTATTGTTTATTACGAGTTGCCCTTTCTCAGGATTCAAGGTAAGTGATAATTAGTCGGTTAGGTAACCCAAATCTGGTGATGATGGAATATGTGAATTGCAATGTTATTGGCACCATGCATAGTGAGTAAGAAGTTGGTACATGTTCCTCATATCTACGTTTGGTGTCCTCGCCCTGAGTTCTTAGCATGTTTTATTGTTTGTTACGAGTTGCCATTTCTCACGCTTAAAGCTAAGTGATAATTAGTGAGCCAGGTCACCCAAATGCAAACTGAGGTTATGTTACTCATCTGCATCCAAATATGCAAGTAAAGGTGACTGGTGATGATGGAATATGTGAAATGCAATGTTATTGGCAACATGCATAGTAAGAAGTTGCTCGTATTTCTACGTTTGGTGTCCCGCCCTGCATTCTTAGCATGTTGGTTTATTGCTTCTTACAAATTGGCATTTCTCAAGCTTCAAGGTAGGTGATAATTAGTGAGCCAGGTCACCCAAATGCAAACTGAGGTTATGTTACTCATCTGCATCCAAATATGCAAGTATAGGTGACTGGTGATGATTGATATGTGAAATGCAATGTTATTGCATCATGCATAGTAAGAAGTGGGTGACCGTTGCTCGTACTTCTACGTTTGGTGTCCTCGCCCCATATTCTTATAATGTTTTATTGTTTATAACGAGTTGCCATTTCTCACGCTTAAGCTAAGTGATAATTAGCCGGTCAGGTAAGCCAAATGCAAACTGAGGTTATGTTACTCATCTGCATCCAAATATGCAAGTAAAGGTGTACTGGTGATGATGGAATATGTAAAATGCAAATGTTATTGGCACCATGCACAGTGAGTAAGAAGA
>JAUKNK010001377.1:0-40838 GCA_030765055.1 Mantis religiosa | reverse complement strand
TACAAGTGTGCACGTATCCATTGCGGCGCTACGCCTAACGACGACGCTACAGCGTCCCGGTGTGTCCGTACATGCTAAAAGTTGGACTTGTAACTTTTTCGCCGATCGGGAACCGGTTTTTCGCGATTTTCTCCTAAACTACCAGAGATATCGAGACGATTCTTGCACCGCTGCATGCGCCGTCCCGAGATCTACCTACGACTAGCAGACGGTCGGGTAGTATCTCATAGCGCCGCCGCTAGGGGCGCGGAAGCACTATTTTTGACGGTTTTTCGGCCGTATCGCCTAAACTAAGCCGCGTACGGAGGAACGAGACACTTTAGAGTAATCAGCGTCCAAAAATACGGGGTACCGACCGCATTAAAAAAATAAAAAAAAATAAAAATTTTTTTAACGGACTTAGAATTTGGAAATCTGCCATTTTTCGCGGTTTTCGGCGATTTTTTCCCGGACCATGGAAGCTAGAGGGCTGTACCCGGTACCGGACGGTGAGGAATTACGAGGCGCACCTGAGCGACGTCTAACCGAGCCGCTAGCTCCGACCGTCTGCCCTCCAGACCCGAAAAACCGCCAAAATCGTTTTTTCGACTTTGACGCCAAACTGCTGCTCCGATCGAAGAGATCGAAAGTCCGTAGGCGTCGGGCAAGCAAACGAAAACTTTTATGTTATGTGCACCAACCACGTAGGACCAACGGTTAAGAAGACCCCAAATTTCGGCAAGCCGTAGCTCGAAAACCGTTGATCTGAGAGGTCTAAAACGACAGAGCATATGAATCTCCTCGACCAGAGCTACAGTTTGGTGGGTCGTTTGCCATACTTTCCACCAACGGCGCGCTCGGAATTTACGTTTGAAGTTTTCCGTCCAATTCCCGAAATTTGACCTCGAATAGCTCCGAAAGTACTGCAGCTAGCGACCCGCCGTTTCGACATCTTGGACCAGCGTCCCGAGATCTCCATCTTTGCTAATAAACTCCAAAGCGCTCCGGTCAAAAACAAAGTTTCTAATTTTTTTCTAACGCTAATATCTGTCTAACGGTTTGAGGTAAAATTTCGCCGGGTGCGCCGTTAGATAGCGCGTCCCGAGTACTATGAGCGCGCATGCGCATATTTAGCTGCTGGGCCTAACGACGGCGCCGCGACGCCCCAAAGTGTTGGAACATGCTAAAAGTTGGACTTGTATTTTTTTCGCTTGTGGGGAACCGGTTTTTCGCACTTTTCTCATAAACCGTTAGACCTTCAGTATTGGTAAGACATAAGACTTTCTATCATTTATTTGCTGTCGTTTCCTATCCGACTATTGGTAGTAATATTCCTCTCGGTTAGACTTGTAGTGTTTCCACCATCATTTGGAGAGAATTCGTCCATCAGTTCAGGTTTCTTTCGTAAACATTATTCTATTGCAGATGTCTGCTGATTCCGCTCTTCTTCCGAGGCTACCGCTAATCTGCTTGTCGCTCCCGCTCCCATTCTGCGTATGGATGTCCAGTATTGGCGTCTCTTGTTGATCCTTTGATGTATTTCTTGGTCACATATAATATGTTGTTCCTGTTGATCTTCCATTTCATTTTCTCGCCTTATTCCATCCTCTGGTTCCCTTTGTATATTCCTTTTTGACCTCCTTGGTTCTACAGCTGCCTGTTCCTCTCTCCTTCTCCGCGGTGCTCCTCTTTCGCGTCTTTCTATATGTCGTTGTTTATATTCCTCCGTGACTCGCGCAGAGATGATCTCGGCCATTTCTTCCAGTGTTCTAAAGTCCCCAGGATCTGACGACATATACATATTTCCCTTGTAGCATACTTCTATGGTGTTTGTAACAGATCTTTGTATTTTTTGCGTTCAAACAATGTGTGCAGCTGTCACACATCTGAGCTTCCAATTCTCTCGAAGCAGGTCCGATATGGTCCACGGCCAGTTAGAAACTGTATACCTGCTCTTCTCGGCTGTATTTGTCTTAAGCGTAATCTTTCTCTTATATTTGGAAACAAATTGTACCTTCCTCTATGTTGTTCCATTCTTGCTGCCATTCTTCTATAAGTCTCTGATTTATTTCCTTTTTGGTAGAGCACGGATATCCTAATACTTTACTCAAGTCCCCTTTTTTAACCCGACAGTTGGCTCCTTGCTGTTTGATTATCAAGTCCAATGGCCATGTCCCCACTGCAATTAATAGTGCCATGGTAGATGTGGTCTTAACGGCTCCAATACATTTCAATAATCCTGTTCTCTCTATGGATCGTATCATCTTCACATTCTTTTTTATATTAACTCTATCAGCCCATACCCCTGCTCCATATGCGGTTATTCGCACGACAAAACTCATGTGGTATGAAGTTATAGCCTTTGGCGGTAATTTAAATGTTATCGTTGCTAAAGTAGACAATTTCATCATTATTTTTATAGTTTTTTCTTTGGTTTTCTTTATGTGTTGCTCAAAGTTTCTCTTATCATCCAGGTGTATTCCAAGATATTTAATTACCTTTTCCCTTTTTATATTTTCACTATCTATCTTAATAGTCGGGTCCCTAATTAACGCTCCTTTCATTAGTACATAGGCAGATTTGTTCGCTGATATTTTAATTTGGCTTGATTACAGCAGTTGTTACATTTCTTTAAAGTTGAATTCGTTTTTCTCTCTAACTCCATCCTACTATCTGCCTCTGTAATAATCAGAATGTCATCTGCATAGGCAACAATTTCGCTGACATCTTGTGATACGGCTAATTCTTCTAGTATTGGCTCCGTCATGATGTCCCAGAAGAGGGGCCCCAAAATGGATCCCTGTGGGCAACCTTTGGTAATTTCTCTTGTAATTTTTCCATCTCTGCCGGTGACATGTACCCGTCTATCTTGACAATAATCTCTGAGTACATTGTATAGAACTTTTGGGTATTGTTTCGCTTCCATGATTTTAAATAGATACGGCCACCATAAGTTGTCAAAGGCTCCAGCGATGTCAATGAATACTCCTAATACATATTTATTTGTACTTCTTTTTATCGCTTCTAACGCCACATTTATGGCCACTTCAGTGGATTTCCCCTTTCTGAAGCCAAATTGTTTCTGGGTCATGCCTATCATAATTCGATATTCCTTTATCCTTTTTAATATTAATTTCTCTTGTACCTTTCCTATTGTGTTTAATATTGTATTTTTGTTTTTCGGCCCTAGCGGCCAAACTAAAAGCGCTACAGACGAACCGACCACATATTCGTGATCAGCGACCCAAAATACGCTTTAAACGACACACGAGAAGAATTAAAAAAAATAAATAAGTTCTAACATTTTGCTAACGCTAATATCTATTCAGCCGTTAGAGGTAGAGAGCCCGCAGTTACACCATTGGATAGCGCGTTCCGAGTACTACAAGTGTGCACGTATCCATTGCGGCGCTACGCCTAACGACGACGCTACAGCGTCCCGGTGTGTCCGTACATGCTAAAAGTTGGACTTGTAACTTTTTCGCCGATCGGGAACCGGTTTTTCGCGATTTTCTCCTAAACTACCAGAGATATCGAGACGATTCTTGCACCGCTGCATGCGCCGTCCCGAGATCTACCTACGACTAGCAGACGGTCGGGTAGTATCTCATAGCGCCGCCGCTAGGGGCGCGGAAGCACTATTTTTGACGGTTTTTCGGCCGTATCGCCTAAACTAAGCCGCGTACGGAGGAACGAGACACTTTAGAGTAATCAGCGTCCAAAAATACGGGGTACCGACCGCATTAAAAAAATAAAAAAAAATAAAAATTTTTTAACGGACTTAGAATTTGGAAATCTGCCATTTTTCGCGGTTTTCGGCGATTTTTTCCCGGACCATGGAAGCTAGAGGGCTGTACCCGGTACCGGACGGTGAGGAATTACGAGGCGCACCTGAGCGACGTCTAACCGAGCCGCTAGCTCCGACCGTCTGCCCTCCAGACCCGAAAAACCGCCAAAATCGTTTTTTCGACTTTGACGCCAAACTGCTGCTCCGATCGAAGAGATCGAAAGTCCGTAGGCGTCGGGCAAGCAAACGAAAACTTTTATGTTATGTGCACCAACCACGTAGGACCAACGGTTAAGAAGACCCCAAATTTCGGCAAGCCGTAGCTCGAAAACCGTTGATCTGAGAGGTCTAAAACGACAGAGCATATGAATCTCCTCGACCAGAGCTACAGTTTGGTGGGTCGTTTGCCATACTTTCCACCAACGGCGCGCTCGGAATTTACGTTTGAAGTTTTCCGTCCAATTCCCGAAATTTGACCTCGAATAGCTCCGAAAGTACTGCAGCTAGCGACCCGCCGTTTCGACATCTTGGACCAGCGTCCCGAGATCTCCATCTTTGCTAATAAACTCCAAAGCGCTCCGGTCAAAAACAAAGTTTCTAATTTTTTTCTAACGCTAATATCTGTCTAACGGTTTGAGGTAAAATTTCGCCGGGTGCGCCGTTAGATAGCGCGTCCCGAGTACTATGAGCGCGCATGCGCATATTTAGCTGCTGGGCCTAACGACGGCGCCGCGACGCCCCAAAGTGTTGGAACATGCTAAAAGTTGGACTTGTATTTTTTTCGCTTGTGGGGAACCGGTTTTTCGCACTTTTCTCATAAACCGTTAGACCTTCAGTATTGGTAAGACATAAGACTTTCTATCATTTATTTGCTGTCGTTTCCTATCCGACTATTGGTAGTAATATTCCTCTCGGTTAGACTTGTAGTGTTTCCACCATCATTTGGAGAGAATTCGTCCATCAGTTCAGGTTTCTTTCGTAAACATTATTCTATTGCAGATGTCTGCTGATTCCGCTCTTCTTCCGAGGCTACCGCTAATCTGCTTGTCGCTCCCGCTCCCATTCTGCGTATGGATGTCCAGTATTGGCGTCTCTTGTTGATCCTTTGATGTATTTCTTGGTCACATATAATATGTTGTTCCTGTTGATCTTCCATTTCATTTTCTCGCCTTATTCCATCCTCTGGTTCCCTTTGTATATTCCTTTTTGACCTCCTTGGTTCTACAGCTGCCTGTTCCTCTCATCCTTCTCCGCGGTGCTCCTCTTTCGCGTCTTTCTATATGTCGTTGTTTATATTCCTCCGTGACTCGCGCAGAGATGATCTCGGCCATTTCTTCCAGTGTTCTAAAGTCCCCAGGATCTGACGACATATACATATTTCCCTTGTAGCATACTTCTATGGTGTTGTAACAGATCTTTGTATTTTTTGCGTTCAAACAATGTGTGCAGCTGTCACACATCTGAGCTTCCAATTCTCTCGAAGCAGGTCCGATATGGTCCACGGCCAGTTAGAAACTGTATACCTGCTCTTCTCGGCTGTATTTGTCTTAAGCGTAATCTTTCTCTTATATTTGGAAACAAATTGTACCTTCCTCTATGTTGTTCCATTCTTGCTGCCATTCTTCTATAAGTCTCTGATTTATTTCCTTTTTGGTAGAGCACGGATATCCTAATACTTTACTCAAGTCCCCTTTTTTAACCCGACAGTTGGCTCCTTGCTGTTTGATTATCAAGTCCAATGGCCATGTCCCCACTGCAATTAATAGTGCCATGGTAGATGTGGTCTTAACGGCTCCAATACATTTCAATAATCCTGTTCTCTCTATGGATCGTATCATCTTCACATTCTTTTTTATATTAACTCTATCAGCCCATACCCCTGCTCCATATGCGGTTATTCGCACGACAAAACTCATGTGGTATGAAGTTATAGCCTTTGGCGGTAATTTAAATGTTATCGTTGCTAAAGTAGACAATTTCATCATTATTTTTATAGTTTTTTCTTTGGTTTTCTTTATGTGTTGCTCAAAGTTTCTCTTATCATCCAGGTGTATTCCAAGATATTTAATTACCTTTTCCCTTTTTATATTTTCACTATCTATCTTAATAGTCGGGTCCCTAATTAACGCTCCTTTCATTAGTACATAGGCAGATTTGTTCGCTGATATTTTAATTTGGCTTGATTACAGCAGTTGTTACATTTCTTTAAAGTTGAATTCGTTTTTCTCTCTAACTCCATCCTACTATCTGCCTCTGTAATAATCAGAATGTCATCTGCATAGGCAACAATTTCGCTGACATCTTGTGATACGGCTAATTCTTCTAGTATTGGCTCCGTCATGATGTCCCAGAAGAGGGGCCCCAAAATGGATCCCTGTGGGCAACCTTTGGTAATTTCTCTTGTAATTTTTCCATCTCTGCCGGTGACATGTACCCGTCTATCTTGACAATAATCTCTGAGTACATTGTATAGAACTTTTGGGTATTGTTTCGCTTCCATGATTTTAAATAGATACGGCCACCATAAGTTGTCAAAGGCTCCAGCGATGTCAATGAATACTCCTAATACATATTTATTTGTACTTCTTTTTATCGCTTCTAACGCCACATTTATGGCCACTTCAGTGGATTTCCCCTTTCTGAAGCCAAATTGTTTCTGGGTCATGCCTATCATAATTCGATATTCCTTTATCCTTTTTAATATTAATTTCTCTTGTACCTTTCCTATTGTGTTTAATATTGTATTTTTGTTTTTCGGCCCTAGCGGCCAAACTAAAAGCGCTACAGACGAACCGACCACATATTCGTGATCAGCGACCCAAAATACGCTTTAAACGACACACGAGAAGAATTAAAAAAAATAAATAAGTTCTAACATTTTGCTAACGCTAATATCTATTCAGCCGTTAGAGGTAGAGAGCCCGCAGTTACACCATTGGATAGCGCGTTCCGAGTACTACAAGTGTGCACGTATCCATTGCGGCGCTACGCCTAACGACGACGCTACAGCGTCCCGGTGTGTCCGTACATGCTAAAAGTTGGACTTGTAACTTTTTCGCCGATCGGGAACCGGTTTTTCGCGATTTTCTCCTAAACTACCAGAGATATCGAGACGATTCTTGCACCGCTGCATGCGCCGTCCCGAGATCTACCTACGACTAGCAGACGGTCGGGTAGTATCTCATAGCGCCGCCGCTAGGGGCGCGGAAGCACTATTTTTGACGGTTTTTCGGCCGTATCGCCTAAACTAAGCCGCGTACGGAGGAACGAGACACTTTAGAGTAATCAGCGTCCAAAAATACGGGGTACCGACCGCATTAAAAAAATAAAAAAAAATAAAAATTTTTTAACGGACTTAGAATTTGGAAATCTGCCATTTTTCGCGGTTTTCGGCGATTTTTTCCCGGACCATGGAAGCTAGAGGGCTGTACCCGGTACCGGACGGTGAGGAATTACGAGGCGCACCTGAGCGACGTCTAACCGAGCCGCTAGCTCCGACCGTCTGCCCTCCAGACCCGAAAAACCGCCAAAATCGTTTTTTCGACTTTGACGCCAAACTGCTGCTCCGATCGAAGAGATCGAAAGTCCGTAGGCGTCGGGCAAGCAAACGAAAACTTTTATGTTATGTGCACCAACCACGTAGGACCAACGGTTAAGAAGACCCCAAATTTCGGCAAGCCGTAGCTCGAAAACCGTTGATCTGAGAGGTCTAAAACGACAGAGCATATGAATCTCCTCGACCAGAGCTACAGTTTGGTGGGTCGTTTGCCATACTTTCCACCAACGGCGCGCTCGGAATTTACGTTTGAAGTTTTCCGTCCAATTCCCGAAATTTGACCTCGAATAGCTCCGAAAGTACTGCAGCTAGCGACCCGCCGTTTCGACATCTTGGACCAGCGTCCCGAGATCTCCATCTTTGCTAATAAACTCCAAAGCGCTCCGGTCAAAAACAAAGTTTCTAATTTTTTTCTAACGCTAATATCTGTCTAACGGTTTGAGGTAAAATTTCGCCGGGTGCGCCGTTAGATAGCGCGTCCCGAGTACTATGAGCGCGCATGCGCATATTTAGCTGCTGGGCCTAACGACGGCGCCGCGACGCCCCAAAGTGTTGGAACATGCTAAAAGTTGGACTTGTATTTTTTTCGCTTGTGGGGAACCGGTTTTTCGCACTTTTCTCATAAACCGTTAGACCTTCAGTATTGGTAAGACATAAGACTTTCTATCATTTATTTGCTGTCGTTTCCTATCCGACTATTGGTAGTAATATTCCTCTCGGTTAGACTTGTAGTGTTTCCACCATCATTTGGAGAGAATTCGTCCATCAGTTCAGGTTTCTTTCGTAAACATTATTCTATTGCAGATGTCTGCTGATTCCGCTCTTCTTCCGAGGCTACCGCTAATCTGCTTGTCGCTCCCGCTCCCATTCTGCGTATGGATGTCCAGTATTGGCGTCTCTTGTTGATCCTTTGATGTATTTCTTGGTCACATATAATATGTTGTTCCTGTTGATCTTCCATTTCATTTTCTCGCCTTATTCCATCCTCTGGTTCCCTTTGTATATTCCTTTTTGACCTCCTTGGTTCTACAGCTGCCTGTTCCTCTCTCCTTCTCCGCGGTGCTCCTCTTTCGCGTCTTTCTATATGTCGTTGTTTATATTCCTCCGTGACTCGCGCAGAGATGATCTCGGCCATTTCTTCCAGTGTTCTAAAGTCCCCAGGATCTGACGACATATACATATTTCCCTTGTAGCATACTTCTATGGTGTTGTAACAGATCTTTGTATTTTTTGCGTTCAAACAATGTGTGCAGCTGTCACACATCTGAGCTTCCAATTCTCTCGAAGCAGGTCCGATATGGTCCACGGCCAGTTAGAAACTGTATACCTGCTCTTCTCGGCTGTATTTGTCTTAAGCGTAATCTTTCTCTTATATTTGGAAACAAATTGTACCTTCCTCTATGTTGTTCCATTCTTGCTGCCATTCTTCTATAAGTCTCTGATTTATTTCCTTTTTGGTAGAGCACGGATATCCTAATACTTTACTCAAGTCCCCTTTTTTAACCCGACAGTTGGCTCCTTGCTGTTTGATTATCAAGTCCAATGGCCATGTCCCCACTGCAATTAATAGTGCCATGGTAGATGTGGTCTTAACGGCTCCAATACATTTCAATAATCCTGTTCTCTCTATGGATCGTATCATCTTCACATTCTTTTTTATATTAACTCTATCAGCCCATACCCCTGCTCCATATGCGGTTATTCGCACGACAAAACTCATGTGGTATGAAGTTATAGCCTTTGGCGGTAATTTAAATGTTATCGTTGCTAAAGTAGACAATTTCATCATTATTTTTATAGTTTTTTCTTTGGTTTTCTTTATGTGTTGCTCAAAGTTTCTCTTATCATCCAGGTGTATTCCAAGATATTTAATTACCTTTTCCCTTTTTATATTTTCACTATCTATCTTAATAGTCGGGTCCCTAATTAACGCTCCTTTCATTAGTACATAGGCAGATTTGTTCGCTGATATTTTAATTTGGCTTGATTACAGCAGTTGTTACATTTCTTTAAAGTTGAATTCGTTTTTCTCTCTAACTCCATCCTACTATCTGCCTCTGTAATAATCAGAATGTCATCTGCATAGGCAACAATTTCGCTGACATCTTGTGATACGGCTAATTCTTCTAGTATTGGCTCCGTCATGATGTCCCAGAAGAGGGGCCCCAAAATGGATCCCTGTGGGCAACCTTTGGTAATTTCTCTTGTAATTTTTCCATCTCTGCCGGTGACATGTACCCGTCTATCTTGACAATAATCTCTGAGTACATTGTATAGAACTTTTGGGTATTGTTTCGCTTCCATGATTTTAAATAGATACGGCCACCATAAGTTGTCAAAGGCTCCAGCGATGTCAATGAATACTCCTAATACATATTTATTTGTACTTCTTTTTATCGCTTCTAACGCCACATTTATGGCCACTTCAGTGGATTTCCCCTTTCTGAAGCCAAATTGTTTCTGGGTCATGCCTATCATAATTCGATATTCCTTTATCCTTTTTAATATTAATTTCTCTTGTACCTTTCCTATTGTGTTTAATATTGTATTTTTGTTTTTCGGCCCTAGCGGCCAAACTAAAAGCGCTACAGACGAACCGACCACATATTCGTGATCAGCGACCCAAAATACGCTTTAAACGACACACGAGAAGAATTAAAAAAAATAAATAAGTTCTAACATTTTGCTAACGCTAATATCTATTCAGCCGTTAGAGGTAGAGAGCCCGCAGTTACACCATTGGATAGCGCGTTCCGAGTACTACAAGTGTGCACGTATCCATTGCGGCGCTACGCCTAACGACGACGCTACAGCGTCCCGGTGTGTCCGTACATGCTAAAAGTTGGACTTGTAACTTTTTCGCCGATCGGGAACCGGTTTTTCGCGATTTTCTCCTAAACTACCAGAGATATCGAGACGATTCTTGCACCGCTGCATGCGCCGTCCCGAGATCTACCTACGACTAGCAGACGGTCGGGTAGTATCTCATAGCGCCGCCGCTAGGGGCGCGGAAGCACTATTTTTGACGGTTTTTCGGCCGTATCGCCTAAACTAAGCCGCGTACGGAGGAACGAGACACTTTAGAGTAATCAGCGTCCAAAAATACGGGGTACCGACCGCATTAAAAAAATAAAAAAAAATAAAAATTTTTTAACGGACTTAGAATTTGGAAATCTGCCATTTTTCGCGGTTTTCGGCGATTTTTTCCCGGACCATGGAAGCTAGAGGGCTGTACCCGGTACCGGACGGTGAGGAATTACGAGGCGCACCTGAGCGACGTCTAACCGAGCCGCTAGCTCCGACCGTCTGCCCTCCAGACCCGAAAAACCGCCAAAATCGTTTTTTCGACTTTGACGCCAAACTGCTGCTCCGATCGAAGAGATCGAAAGTCCGTAGGCGTCGGGCAAGCAAACGAAAACTTTTATGTTATGTGCACCAACCACGTAGGACCAACGGTTAAGAAGACCCCAAATTTCGGCAAGCCGTAGCTCGAAAACCGTTGATCTGAGAGGTCTAAAACGACAGAGCATATGAATCTCCTCGACCAGAGCTACAGTTTGGTGGGTCGTTTGCCATACTTTCCACCAACGGCGCGCTCGGAATTTACGTTTGAAGTTTTCCGTCCAATTCCCGAAATTTGACCTCGAATAGCTCCGAAAGTACTGCAGCTAGCGACCCGCCGTTTCGACATCTTGGACCAGCGTCCCGAGATCTCCATCTTTGCTAATAAACTCCAAAGCGCTCCGGTCAAAAACAAAGTTTCTAATTTTTTTCTAACGCTAATATCTGTCTAACGGTTTGAGGTAAAATTTCGCCGGGTGCGCCGTTAGATAGCGCGTCCCGAGTACTATGAGCGCGCATGCGCATATTTAGCTGCTGGGCCTAACGACGGCGCCGCGACGCCCCAAAGTGTTGGAACATGCTAAAAGTTGGACTTGTATTTTTTTCGCTTGTGGGGAACCGGTTTTTCGCACTTTTCTCATAAACCGTTAGACCTTCAGTATTGGTAAGACATAAGACTTTCTATCATTTATTTGCTGTCGTTTCCTATCCGACTATTGGTAGTAATATTCCTCTCGGTTAGACTTGTAGTGTTTCCACCATCATTTGGAGAGAATTCGTCCATCAGTTCAGGTTTCTTTCGTAAACATTATTCTATTGCAGATGTCTGCTGATTCCGCTCTTCTTCCGAGGCTACCGCTAATCTGCTTGTCGCTCCCGCTCCCATTCTGCGTATGGATGTCCAGTATTGGCGTCTCTTGTTGATCCTTTGATGTATTTCTTGGTCACATATAATATGTTGTTCCTGTTGATCTTCCATTTCATTTTCTCGCCTTATTCCATCCTCTGGTTCCCTTTGTATATTCCTTTTTGACCTCCTTGGTTCTACAGCTGCCTGTTCCTCTCTCCTTCTCCGCGGTGCTCCTCTTTCGCGTCTTTCTATATGTCGTTGTTTATATTCCTCCGTGACTCGCGCAGAGATGATCTCGGCCATTTCTTCCAGTGTTCTAAAGTCCCCAGGATCTGACGACATATACATATTTCCCTTGTAGCATACTTCTATGGTGTTGTAACAGATCTTTGTATTTTTTGCGTTCAAACAATGTGTGCAGCTGTCACACATCTGAGCTTCCAATTCTCTCGAAGCAGGTCCGATATGGTCCACGGCCAGTTAGAAACTGTATACCTGCTCTTCTCGGCTGTATTTGTCTTAAGCGTAATCTTTCTCTTATATTTGGAAACAAATTGTACCTTCCTCTATGTTGTTCCATTCTTGCTGCCATTCTTCTATAAGTCTCTGATTTATTTCCTTTTTGGTAGAGCACGGATATCCTAATACTTTACTCAAGTCCCCTTTTTTAACCCGACAGTTGGCTCCTTGCTGTTTGATTATCAAGTCCAATGGCCATGTCCCCACTGCAATTAATAGTGCCATGGTAGATGTGGTCTTAACGGCTCCAATACATTTCAATAATCCTGTTCTCTCTATGGATCGTATCATCTTCACATTCTTTTTTATATTAACTCTATCAGCCCATACCCCTGCTCCATATGCGGTTATTCGCACGACAAAACTCATGTGGTATGAAGTTATAGCCTTTGGCGGTAATTTAAATGTTATCGTTGCTAAAGTAGACAATTTCATCATTATTTTTATAGTTTTTTCTTTGGTTTTCTTTATGTGTTGCTCAAAGTTTCTCTTATCATCCAGGTGTATTCCAAGATATTTAATTACCTTTTCCCTTTTTATATTTTCACTATCTATCTTAATAGTCGGGTCCCTAATTAACGCTCCTTTCATTAGTACATAGGCAGATTTGTTCGCTGATATTTTAATTTGGCTTGATTACAGCAGTTGTTACATTTCTTTAAAGTTGAATTCGTTTTTCTCTCTAACTCCATCCTACTATCTGCCTCTGTAATAATCAGAATGTCATCTGCATAGGCAACAATTTCGCTGACATCTTGTGATACGGCTAATTCTTCTAGTATTGGCTCCGTCATGATGTCCCAGAAGAGGGGCCCCAAAATGGATCCCTGTGGGCAACCTTTGGTAATTTCTCTTGTAATTTTTCCATCTCTGCCGGTGACATGTACCCGTCTATCTTGACAATAATCTCTGAGTACATTGTATAGAACTTTTGGGTATTGTTTCGCTTCCATGATTTTAAATAGATACGGCCACCATAAGTTGTCAAAGGCTCCAGCGATGTCAATGAATACTCCTAATACATATTTATTTGTACTTCTTTTTATCGCTTCTAACGCCACATTTATGGCCACTTCAGTGGATTTCCCCTTTCTGAAGCCAAATTGTTTCTGGGTCATGCCTATCATAATTCGATATTCCTTTATCCTTTTTAATATTAATTTCTCTTGTACCTTTCCTATTGTGTTTAATATTGTATTTTTGTTTTTCGGCCCTAGCGGCCAAACTAAAAGCGCTACAGACGAACCGACCACATATTCGTGATCAGCGACCCAAAATACGCTTTAAACGACACACGAGAAGAATTAAAAAAAATAAATAAGTTCTAACATTTTGCTAACGCTAATATCTATTCAGCCGTTAGAGGTAGAGAGCCCGCAGTTACACCATTGGATAGCGCGTTCCGAGTACTACAAGTGTGCACGTATCCATTGCGGCGCTACGCCTAACGACGACGCTACAGCGTCCCGGTGTGTCCGTACATGCTAAAAGTTGGACTTGTAACTTTTTCGCCGATCGGGAACCGGTTTTTCGCGATTTTCTCCTAAACTACCAGAGATATCGAGACGATTCTTGCACCGCTGCATGCGCCGTCCCGAGATCTACCTACGACTAGCAGACGGTCGGGTAGTATCTCATAGCGCCGCCGCTAGGGGCGCGGAAGCACTATTTTTGACGGTTTTTCGGCCGTATCGCCTAAACTAAGCCGCGTACGGAGGAACGAGACACTTTAGAGTAATCAGCGTCCAAAAATACGGGGTACCGACCGCATTAAAAAAATAAAAAAAAATAAAAATTTTTTAACGGACTTAGAATTTGGAAATCTGCCATTTTTCGCGGTTTTCGGCGATTTTTTCCCGGACCATGGAAGCTAGAGGGCTGTACCCGGTACCGGACGGTGAGGAATTACGAGGCGCACCTGAGCGACGTCTAACCGAGCCGCTAGCTCCGACCGTCTGCCCTCCAGACCCGAAAAACCGCCAAAATCGTTTTTTCGACTTTGACGCCAAACTGCTGCTCCGATCGAAGAGATCGAAAGTCCGTAGGCGTCGGGCAAGCAAACGAAAACTTTTATGTTATGTGCACCAACCACGTAGGACCAACGGTTAAGAAGACCCCAAATTTCGGCAAGCCGTAGCTCGAAAACCGTTGATCTGAGAGGTCTAAAACGACAGAGCATATGAATCTCCTCGACCAGAGCTACAGTTTGGTGGGTCGTTTGCCATACTTTCCACCAACGGCGCGCTCGGAATTTACGTTTGAAGTTTTCCGTCCAATTCCCGAAATTTGACCTCGAATAGCTCCGAAAGTACTGCAGCTAGCGACCCGCCGTTTCGACATCTTGGACCAGCGTCCCGAGATCTCCATCTTTGCTAATAAACTCCAAAGCGCTCCGGTCAAAAACAAAGTTTCTAATTTTTTTCTAACGCTAATATCTGTCTAACGGTTTGAGGTAAAATTTCGCCGGGTGCGCCGTTAGATAGCGCGTCCCGAGTACTATGAGCGCGCATGCGCATATTTAGCTGCTGGGCCTAACGACGGCGCCGCGACGACCCCAAAGTGTTGGAACATGCTAAAAGTTGGACTTGTATTTTTTTCGCTTGTGGGGAACCGGTTTTTCGCACTTTTCTCATAAACCGTTAGACCTTCAGTATTGGTAAGACATAAGACTTTCTATCATTTATTTGCTGTCGTTTCCTATCCGACTATTGGTAGTAATATTCCTCTCGGTTAGACTTGTAGTGTTTCCACCATCATTTGGAGAGAATTCGTCCATCAGTTCAGGTTTCTTTCGTAAACATTATTCTATTGCAGATGTCTGCTGATTCCGCTCTTCTTCCGAGGCTACCGCTAATCTGCTTGTCGCTCCCGCTCCCATTCTGCGTATGGATGTCCAGTATTGGCGTCTCTTGTTGATCCTTTGATGTATTTCTTGGTCACATATAATATGTTGTTCCTGTTGATCTTCCATTTCATTTTCTCGCCTTATTCCATCCTCTGGTTCCCTTTGTATATTCCTTTTTGACCTCCTTGGTTCTACAGCTGCCTGTTCCTCTCTCCTTCTCCGCGGTGCTCCTCTTTCGCGTCTTTCTATATGTCGTTGTTTATATTCCTCCGTGACTCGCGCAGAGATGATCTCGGCCATTTCTTCCAGTGTTCTAAAGTCCCCAGGATCTGACGACATATACATATTTCCCTTGTAGCATACTTCTATGGTGTTGTAACAGATCTTTGTATTTTTTGCGTTCAAACAATGTGTGCAGCTGTCACACATCTGAGCTTCCAATTCTCTCGAAGCAGGTCCGATATGGTCCACGGCCAGTTAGAAACTGTATACCTGCTCTTCTCGGCTGTATTTGTCTTAAGCGTAATCTTTCTCTTATATTTGGAAACAAATTGTACCTTCCTCTATGTTGTTCCATTCTTGCTGCCATTCTTCTATAAGTCTCTGATTTATTTCCTTTTTGGTAGAGCACGGATATCCTAATACTTTACTCAAGTCCCCTTTTTTAACCCGACAGTTGGCTCCTTGCTGTTTGATTATCAAGTCCAATGGCCATGTCCCCACTGCAATTAATAGTGCCATGGTAGATGTGGTCTTAACGGCTCCAATACATTTCAATAATCCTGTTCTCTCTATGGATCGTATCATCTTCACATTCTTTTTTATATTAACTCTATCAGCCCATACCCCTGCTCCATATGCGGTTATTCGCACGACAAAACTCATGTGGTATGAAGTTATAGCCTTTGGCGGTAATTTAAATGTTATCGTTGCTAAAGTAGACAATTTCATCATTATTTTTATAGTTTTTTCTTTGGTTTTCTTTATGTGTTGCTCAAAGTTTCTCTTATCATCCAGGTGTATTCCAAGATATTTAATTACCTTTTCCCTTTTTATATTTTCACTATCTATCTTAATAGTCGGGTCCCTAATTAACGCTCCTTTCATTAGTACATAGGCAGATTTGTTCGCTGATATTTTAATTTGGCTTGATTACAGCAGTTGTTACATTTCTTTAAAGTTGAATTCGTTTTTCTCTCTAACTCCATCCTACTATCTGCCTCTGTAATAATCAGAATGTCATCTGCATAGGCAACAATTTCGCTGACATCTTGTGATACGGCTAATTCTTCTAGTATTGGCTCCGTCATGATGTCCCAGAAGAGGGGCCCCAAAATGGATCCCTGTGGGCAACCTTTGGTAATTTCTCTTGTAATTTTTCCATCTCTGCCGGTGACATGTACCCGTCTATCTTGACAATAATCTCTGAGTACATTGTATAGAACTTTTGGGTATTGTTTCGCTTCCATGATTTTAAATAGATACGGCCACCATAAGTTGTCAAAGGCTCCAGCGATGTCAATGAATACTCCTAATACATATTTATTTGTACTTCTTTTTATCGCTTCTAACGCCACATTTATGGCCACTTCAGTGGATTTCCCCTTTCTGAAGCCAAATTGTTTCTGGGTCATGCCTATCATAATTCGATATTCCTTTATCCTTTTTAATATTAATTTCTCTTGTACCTTTCCTATTGTGTTTAATATTGTATTTTTGTTTTTCGGCCCTAGCGGCCAAACTAAAAGCGCTACAGACGAACCGACCACATATTCGTGATCAGCGACCCAAAAATACGCTTTAAACGACACACGAGAAGAATTAAAAAAAATAAATAAGTTCTAACATTTTGCTAACGCTAATATCTATTCAGCCGTTAGAGGTAGAGAGCCCGCAGTTACACCATTGGATAGCGCGTTCCGAGTACTACAAGTGTGCACGTATCCATTGCGGCGCTACGCCTAACGACGACGCTACAGCGTCCCGGTGTGTCCGTACATGCTAAAAGTTGGACTTGTAACTTTTTCGCCGATCGGGAACCGGTTTTTCGCGATTTTCTCCTAAACTACCAGAGATATCGAGACGATTCTTGCACCGCTGCATGCGCCGTCCCGAGATCTACCTACGACTAGCAGACGGTCGGGTAGTATCTCATAGCGCCGCCGCTAGGGGCGCGGAAGCACTATTTTTGACGGTTTTTCGGCCGTATCGCCTAAACTAAGCCGCGTACGGAGGAACGAGACACTTTAGAGTAATCAGCGTCCAAAAATACGGGGTACCGACCGCATTAAAAAAATAAAAAAAAATAAAAATTTTTTAACGGACTTAGAATTTGGAAATCTGCCATTTTTCGCGGTTTTCGGCGATTTTTTCCCGGACCATGGAAGCTAGAGGGCTGTACCCGGTACCGGACGGTGAGGAATTACGAGGCGCACCTGAGCGACGTCTAACCGAGCCGCTAGCTCCGACCGTCTGCCCTCCAGACCCGAAAAACCGCCAAAATCGTTTTTTCGACTTTGACGCCAAACTGCTGCTCCGATCGAAGAGATCGAAAGTCCGTAGGCGTCGGGCAAGCAAACGAAAACTTTTATGTTATGTGCACCAACCACGTAGGACCAACGGTTAAGAAGACCCCAAATTTCGGCAAGCCGTAGCTCGAAAACCGTTGATCTGAGAGGTCTAAAACGACAGAGCATATGAATCTCCTCGACCAGAGCTACAGTTTGGTGGGTCGTTTGCCATACTTTCCACCAACGGCGCGCTCGGAATTTACGTTTGAAGTTTTCCGTCCAATTCCCGAAATTTGACCTCGAATAGCTCCGAAAGTACTGCAGCTAGCGACCCGCCGTTTCGACATCTTGGACCAGCGTCCCGAGATCTCCATCTTTGCTAATAAACTCCAAAGCGCTCCGGTCAAAAACAAAGTTTCTAATTTTTTTCTAACGCTAATATCTGTCTAACGGTTTGAGGTAAAATTTCGCCGGGTGCGCCGTTAGATAGCGCGTCCCGAGTACTATGAGCGCGCATGCGCATATTTAGCTGCTGGGCCTAACGACGGCGCCGCGACGCCCCAAAGTGTTGGAACATGCTAAAAGTTGGACTTGTATTTTTTTCGCTTGTGGGGAACCGGTTTTTCGCACTTTTCTCATAAACCGTTAGACCTTCAGTATTGGTAAGACATAAGACTTTCTATCATTTATTTGCTGTCGTTTCCTATCCGACTATTGGTAGTAATATTCCTCTCGGTTAGACTTGTAGTGTTTCCACCATCATTTGGAGAGAATTCGTCCATCAGTTCAGGTTTCTTCGTAAACATTATTCTATTGCAGATGTCTGCTGATTCCGCTCTTCTTCCGAGGCTACCGCTAATCTGCTTGTCGCTCCCGCTCCCATTCTGCGTATGGATGTCCAGTATTGGCGTCTCTTGTTGATCCTTTGATGTATTTCTTGGTCACATATAATATGTTGTTCCTGTTGATCTTCCATTTCATTTTCTCGCCTTATTCCATCCTCTGGTTCCCTTTGTATATTCCTTTTTGACCTCCTTGGTTCTACAGCTGCCTGTTCCTCTCTCCTTCTCCGCGGTGCTCCTCTTTCGCGTCTTTCTATATGTCGTTGTTTATATTCCTCCGTGACTCGCGCAGAGATGATCTCGGCCATTTCTTCCAGTGTTCTAAAGTCCCCAGGATCTGACGACATATACATATTTCCCTTGTAGCATACTTCTATGGTGTTGTAACAGATCTTTGTATTTTTTGCGTTCAAACAATGTGTGCAGCTGTCACACATCTGAGCTTCCAATTCTCTCGAAGCAGGTCCGATATGGTCCACGGCCAGTTAGAAACTGTATACCTGCTCTTCTCGGCTGTATTTGTCTTAAGCGTAATCTTTCTCTTATATTTGGAAACAAATTGTACCTTCCTCTATGTTGTTCCATTCTTGCTGCCATTCTTCTATAAGTCTCTGATTTATTTCCTTTTTGGTAGAGCACGGATATCCTAATACTTTACTCAAGTCCCCTTTTTTAACCCGACAGTTGGCTCCTTGCTGTTTGATTATCAAGTCCAATGGCCATGTCCCCACTGCAATTAATAGTGCCATGGTAGATGTGGTCTTAACGGCTCCAATACATTTCAATAATCCTGTTCTCTCTATGGATCGTATCATCTTCACATTCTTTTTTATATTAACTCTATCAGCCCATACCCCTGCTCCATATGCGGTTATTCGCACGACAAAACTCATGTGGTATGAAGTTATAGCCTTTGGCGGTAATTTAAATGTTATCGTTGCTAAAGTAGACAATTTCATCATTATTTTTATAGTTTTTTCTTTGGTTTTCTTTATGTGTTGCTCAAAGTTTCTCTTATCATCCAGGTGTATTCCAAGATATTTAATTACCTTTTCCCTTTTTATATTTTCACTATCTATCTTAATAGTCGGGTCCCTAATTAACGCTCCTTTCATTAGTACATAGGCAGATTTGTTCGCTGATATTTTAATTTGGCTTGATTACAGCAGTTGTTACATTTCTTTAAAGTTGAATTCGTTTTTCTCTCTAACTCCATCCTACTATCTGCCTCTGTAATAATCAGAATGTCATCTGCATAGGCAACAATTTCGCTGACATCTTGTGATACGGCTAATTCTTCTAGTATTGGCTCCGTCATGATGTCCCAGAAGAGGGGCCCCAAAATGGATCCCTGTGGGCAACCTTTGGTAATTTCTCTTGTAATTTTTCCATCTCTGCCGGTGACATGTACCCGTCTATCTTGACAATAATCTCTGAGTACATTGTATAGAACTTTTGGGTATTGTTTCGCTTCCATGATTTTAAATAGATACGGCCACCATAAGTTGTCAAAGGCTCCAGCGATGTCAATGAATACTCCTAATACATATTTATTTGTACTTCTTTTATCGCTTCTAACGCCACATTTATGGCCACTTCAGTGGATTTCCCCTTTCTGAAGCCAAATTGTTTCTGGGTCATGCCTATCATAATTCGATATTCCTTTATCCTTTTTTAATATTAATTCTCTTGTACCTTTCCTATTGTGTTTAATATTGTATTTTTGTTTTTCGGCCCTAGCGGCCAAACTAAAAGCGCTACAGACGAACCGACCACATATTCGTGATCAGCGACCCAAAATACGCTTTAAACGACACACGAGAAGAATTAAAAAAAATAAATAAGTTCTAACATTTTGCTAACGCTAATATCTATTCAGCCGTTAGAGGTAGAGAGCCCGCAGTTACACCATTGGATAGCGCGTTCCGAGTACTACAAGTGTGCACGTATCCATTGCGGCGCTACGCCTAACGACGACGCTACAGCGTCCCGGTGTGTCCGTACATGCTAAAAGTTGGACTTGTAACTTTTTCGCCGATCGGGAACCGGTTTTTCGCGATTTTCTCCTAAACTACCAGAGATATCGAGACGATTCTTGCACCGCTGCATGCGCCGTCCCGAGATCTACCTACGACTAGCAGACGGTCGGGTAGTATCTCATAGCGCCGCCGCTAGGGGCGCGGAAGCACTATTTTGACGGTTTTTCGGCCGTATCGCCTAAACTAAGCCGCGTACGGAGGAACGAGACACTTTAGAGTAATCAGCGTCCAAAAATACGGGTACCGACCGCATTAAAAAAATAAAAAAAAATAAAAATTTTTTAACGGACTTAGAATTTGGAAATCTGCCATTTTTCGCGGTTTTCGGCGATTTTTTCCCGGACCATGGAAGCTAGAGGGCTGTACCCGGTACCGGACGGTGAGGAATTACGAGGCGCACCTGAGCGACGTCTAACCGAGCCGCTAGCTCCGACCGTCTGCCCTCCAGACCCGAAAAACCGCCAAAATCGTTTTTTCGACTTTGACGCCAAACTGCTGCTCCGATCGAAGAGATCGAAAGTCCGTAGGCGTCGGGCAAGCAAACGAAAACTTTTATGTTATGTGCACCAACCACGTAGGACCAACGGTTAAGAAGACCCCAAATTTCGGCAAGCCGTAGCTCGAAAACCGTTGATCTGAGAGGTCTAAAACGACAGAGCATATGAATCTCCTCGACCAGAGCTACAGTTTGGTGGGTCGTTTGCCATACTTTCCACCAACGGCGCGCTCGGAATTTACGTTTGAAGTTTTCCGTCCAATTCCCGAAATTTGACCTCGAATAGCTCCGAAAGTACTGCAGCTAGCGACCCGCCGTTTCGACATCTTGGACCAGCGTCCCGAGATCTCCATCTTTGCTAATAAACTCCAAAGCGCTCCGGTCAAAAACAAAGTTTCTAATTTTTTTCTAACGCTAATATCTGTCTAACGGTTTGAGGTAAAATTTCGCCGGGTGCGCCGTTAGATAGCGCGTCCCGAGTACTATGAGCGCGCATGCGCATATTTAGCTGCTGGGCCTAACGACGGCGCCGCGACGCCCCAAAGTGTTGGAACATGCTAAAAGTTGGACTTGTATTTTTTTCGCTTGTGGGGAACCGGTTTTTCGCACTTTTCTCATAAACCGTTAGACCTTCAGTATTGGTAAGACATAAGACTTTCTATCATTTATTTGCTGTCGTTTCCTATCCGACTATTGGTAGTAATATTCCTCTCGGTTAGACTTGTAGTGTTTCCACCATCATTTGGAGAGAATTCGTCCATCAGTTCAGGTTTCTTTCGTAAACATTATTCTATTGCAGATGTCTGCTGATTCCGCTCTTCTTCCGAGGCTACCGCTAATCTGCTTGTCGCTCCCGCTCCCATTCTGCGTATGGATGTCCAGTATTGGCGTCTCTTCTTGTTGATCCTTTGATGTATTTCTTGGTCACATATAATATGTTGTTCCTGTTGATCTTCCATTTCATTTTCTCGCCTTATTCCATCCTCTGGTTCCCTTTGTATATTCCTTTTTGACCTCCTTGGTTCTACAGCTGCCTGTTCCTCTCTCCTTCTCCGCGGTGCTCCTCTTTCGCGTCTTTCTATATGTCGTTGTTTATATTCCTCCGTGACTCGCGCAGAGATGATCTCGGCCATTTCTTCCAGTGTTCTAAAGTCCCCAGGATCTGACGACATATACATATTTCCCTTGTAGCATACTTCTATGGTGTTGTAACAGATCTTTGTATTTTTTGCGTTCAAACAATGTGTGCAGCTGTCACACATCTGAGCTTCCAATTCTCTCGAAGCAGGTCCGATATGGTCCACGGCCAGTTAGAAACTGTATACCTGCTCTTCTCGGCTGTATTTGTCTTAAGCGTAATCTTTCTCTTATATTTGGAAACAAATTGTACCTTCCTCTATGTTGTTCCATTCTTGCTGCCATTCTTCTATAAGTCTCTGATTTATTTCCTTTTTGGTAGAGCACGGATATCCTAATACTTTACTCAAGTCCCCTTTTTTAACCCGACAGTTGGCTCCTTGCTGTTTGATTATCAAGTCCAATGGCCATGTCCCCACTGCAATTAATAGTGCCATGGTAGATGTGGTCTTAACGGCTCCAATACATTTCAATAATCCTGTTCTCTCTATGGATCGTATCATCTTCACATTCTTTTTTATATTAACTCTATCAGCCCATACCCCTGCTCCATATGCGGTTATTCGCACGACAAAACTCATGTGGTATGAAGTTATAGCCTTTGGCGGTAATTTAAATGTTATCGTTGCTAAAGTAGACAATTTCATCATTATTTTTATAGTTTTTTCTTTGGTTTTCTTTATGTGTTGCTCAAAGTTTCTCTTATCATCCAGGTGTATTCCAAGATATTTAATTACCTTTTCCCTTTTTATATTTTCACTATCTATCTTAATAGTCGGGTCCCTAATTAACGCTCCTTTCATTAGTACATAGGCAGATTTGTTCGCTGATATTTTAATTTGGCTTGATTACAGCAGTTGTTACATTTCTTTAAAGTTGAATTCGTTTTTCTCTCTAACTCCATCCTACTATCTGCCTCTGTAATAATCAGAATGTCATCTGCATAGGCAACAATTTCGCTGACATCTTGTGATACGGCTAATTCTTCTAGTATTGGCTCCGTCATGATGTCCCAGAAGAGGGGCCCCAAAATGGATCCCTGTGGGCAACCTTTGGTAATTTCTCTTGTAATTTTTCCATCTCTGCCGGTGACATGTACCCGTCTATCTTGACAATAATCTCTGAGTACATTGTATAGAACTTTTGGGTATTGTTTCGCTTCCATGATTTTAAATAGATACGGCCACCATAAGTTGTCAAAGGCTCCAGCGATGTCAATGAATACTCCTAATACATATTTATTTGTACTTCTTTTTATCGCTTCTAACGCCACATTTATGGCCACTTCAGTGGATTTCCCCTTTCTGAAGCCAAATTGTTTCTGGGTCATGCCTATCATAATTCGATATTCCTTTATCCTTTTTAATATTAATTTCTCTTGTACCTTTCCTATTGTGTTTAATATTGTATTTTTGTTTTTCGGCCCTAGCGGCCAAACTAAAAGCGCTACAGACGAACCGACCACATATTCGTGATCAGCGACCCAAAATACGCTTTAAACGACACACGAGAAGAATTAAAAAAAATAAATAAGTTCTAACATTTTGCTAACGCTAATATCTATTCAGCCGTTAGAGGTAGAGAGCCCGCAGTTACACCATTGGATAGCGCGTTCCGAGTACTACAAGTGTGCACGTATCCATTGCGGCGCTACGCCTAACGACGACGCTACAGCGTCCCGGGTGTCCGTACATGCTAAAAGTTGGACTTGTAACTTTTTCGCCGATCGGGAACCGGTTTTTCGCGATTTTCTCCTAAACTACCAGAGATATCGAGACGATTCTTGCACCGCTGCATGCGCCGTCCCGAGATCTACCTACGACTAGCAGACGGTCGGGTAGTATCTCATAGCGCCGCCGCTAGGGGCGCGGAAGCACTATTTTTGACGGTTTTTCGGCCGTATCGCCTAAACTAAGCCGCGTACGGAGGAACGAGACACTTTAGAGTAATCAGCGTCCAAAAATACGGGGTACCGACCGCATTAAAAAAATAAAAAAAAATAAAAATTTTTTAACGGACTTAGAATTTGGAAATCTGCCATTTTTCGCGGTTTTCGGCGATTTTTTCCCGGACCATGGAAGCTAGAGGGCTGTACCCGGTACCGGACGGTGAGGAATTACGAGGCGCACCTGAGCGACGTCTAACCGAGCCGCTAGCTCCGACCGTCTGCCCTCCAGACCCGAAAAACCGCCAAAATCGTTTTTTCGACTTTGACGCCAAACTGCTGCTCCGATCGAAGAGATCGAAAGTCCGTAGGCGTCGGGCAAGCAAACGAAAACTTTTATGTTATGTGCACCAACCACGTAGGACCAACGGTTAAGAAGACCCCAAATTTCGGCAAGCCGTAGCTCGAAAACCGTTGATCTGAGAGGTCTAAAACGACAGAGCATATGAATCTCCTCGACCAGAGCTACAGTTTGGTGGGTCGTTTGCCATACTTTCCACCAACGGCGCGCTCGGAATTTACGTTTGAAGTTTTCCGTCCAATTCCCGAAATTTGACCTCGAATAGCTCCGAAAGTACTGCAGCTAGCGACCCGCCGTTTCGACATCTTGGACCAGCGTCCCGAGATCTCCATCTTTGCTAATAAACTCCAAAGCGCTCCGGTCAAAAACAAAGTTTCTAATTTTTTTCTAACGCTAATATCTGTCTAACGGTTTGAGGTAAAATTTCGCCGGGTGCGCCGTTAGATAGCGCGTCCCGAGTACTATGAGCGCGCATGCGCATATTTAGCTGCTGGGCCTAACGACGGCGCCGCGACGCCCCAAAGTGTTGGAACATGCTAAAAGTTGGACTTGTATTTTTTTCGCTTGTGGGGAACCGGTTTTTCGCACTTTTCTCATAAACCGTTAGACCTTCAGTATTGGTAAGACATAAGACTTTCTATCATTTATTTGCTGTCGTTTCCTATCCGACTATTGGTAGTAATATTCCTCTCGGTTAGACTTGTAGTGTTTCCACCATCATTTGGAGAGAATTCGTCCATCAGTTCAGGTTTCTTTCGTAAACATTATTCTATTGCAGATGTCTGCTGATTCCGCTCTTCTTCCGAGGCTACCGCTAATCTGCTTGTCGCTCCCGCTCCCATTCTGCGTATGGATGTCCAGTATTGGCGTCTCTTGTTGATCCTTTGATGTATTTCTTGGTCACATATAATATGTTGTTCCTGTTGATCTTCCATTTCATTTTCTCGCCTTATTCCATCCTCTGGTTCCCTTTGTATATTCCTTTTTGACCTCCTTGGTTCTACAGCTGCCTGTTCCTCTCTCCTTCTCCGCGGTGCTCCTCTTTCGCGTCTTTCTATATGTCGTTGTTTATATTCCTCCGTGACTCGCGCAGAGATGATCTCGGCCATTTCTTCCAGTGTTCTAAAGTCCCCAGGATCTGACGACATATACATATTTCCCTTGTAGCATACTTCTATGGTGTTGTAACAGATCTTTGTATTTTTTGCGTTCAAACAATGTGTGCAGCTGTCACACATCTGAGCTTCCAATTCTCTCGAAGCAGGTCCGATATGGTCCACGGCCAGTTAGAAACTGTATACCTGCTCTTCTCGGCTGTATTTGTCTTAAGCGTAATCTTTCTCTTATATTTGGAAACAAATTGTACCTTCCTCTATGTTGTTCCATTCTTGCTGCCATTCTTCTATAAGTCTCTGATTTATTTCCTTTTTGGTAGAGCACGGATATCCTAATACTTTACTCAAGTCCCCTTTTTTAACCCGACAGTTGGCTCCTTGCTGTTTGATTATCAAGTCCAATGGCCATGTCCCCACTGCAATTAATAGTGCCATGGTAGATGTGGTCTTAACGGCTCCAATACATTTCAATAATCCTGTTCTCTCTATGGATCGTATCATCTTCACATTCTTTTTTATATTAACTCTATCAGCCCATACCCCTGCTCCATATGCGGTTATTCGCACGACAAAACTCATGTGGTATGAAGTTATAGCCTTTGGCGGTAATTTAAATGTTATCGTTGCTAAAGTAGACAATTTCATCATTATTTTTATAGTTTTTTCTTTGGTTTTCTTTATGTGTTGCTCAAAGTTTCTCTTATCATCCAGGTGTATTCCAAGATATTTAATTACCTTTTCCCTTTTTATATTTTCACTATCTATCTTAATAGTCGGGTCCCTAATTAACGCTCCTTTCATTAGTACATAGGCAGATTTGTTCGCTGATATTTTAATTTGGCTTGATTACAGCAGTTGTTACATTTCTTTAAAGTTGAATTCGTTTTTCTCTCTAACTCCATCCTACTATCTGCCTCTGTAATAATCAGAATGTCATCTGCATAGGCAACAATTTCGCTGACATCTTGTGATACGGCTAATTCTTCTAGTATTGGCTCCGTCATGATGTCCCAGAA
Source organism: Mantis religiosa (assembly GCA_030765055.1). Taxonomy (NCBI): domain Eukaryota; kingdom Metazoa; phylum Arthropoda; class Insecta; order Mantodea; family Mantidae; genus Mantis; species Mantis religiosa. The sequence continues at coordinate 14,559 of JAUKNK010001377.1, read as the reverse complement.
GAGGGGCCCCAAAATGGATCCCTGTGGGCAACCTTTGGTAATTTCTCTTGTAATTTTTCCATCTCTGCCGGTGACATGTACCCGTCTATCTTGACAATAATCTCTGAGTACATTGTATAGAACTTTTGGGTATTGTTTCGCTTCCATGATTTTAAATAGATACGGCCACCATAAGTTGTCAAAGGCTCCAGCGATGTCAATGAATACTCCTAATACATATTTATTTGTACTTCTTTTTATCGCTTCTAACGCCACATTTATGGCCACTTCAGTGGATTTCCCCTTTCTGAAGCCAAATTGTTTCTGGGTCATGCCTATCATAATTCGATATTCCTTTATCCTTTTTAATATTAATTTCTCTTGTACCTTTCCTATTGTGTTTAATATTGTATTTTTGTTTTTCGGCCCTAGCGGCCAAACTAAAAGCGCTACAGACGAACCGACCACATATTCGTGATCAGCGACCCAAAATACGCTTTAAACGACACACGAGAAGAATTAAAAAAAATAAATAAGTTCTAACATTTTGCTAACGCTAATATCTATTCAGCCGTTAGAGGTAGAGAGCCCGCAGTTACACCATTGGATAGCGCGTTCCGAGTACTACAAGTGTGCACGTATCCATTGCGGCGCTACGCCTAACGACGACGCTACAGCGTCCCGGTGTGTCCGTACATGCTAAAAGTTGGACTTGTAACTTTTTCGCCGATCGGGAACCGGTTTTTCGCGATTTTCTCCTAAACTACCAGAGATATCGAGACGATTCTTGCACCGCTGCATGCGCCGTCCCGAGATCTACCTACGACTAGCAGACGGTCGGGTAGTATCTCATAGCGCCGCCGCTAGGGGCGCGGAAGCACTATTTTTGACGGTTTTTCGGCCGTATCGCCTAAACTAAGCCGCGTACGGAGGAACGAGACACTTTAGAGTAATCAGCGTCCAAAAATACGGGGTACCGACCGCATTAAAAAAATAAAAAAAAATAAAAATTTTTTAACGGACTTAGAATTTGGAAATCTGCCATTTTTCGCGGTTTTCGGCGATTTTTTCCCGGACCATGGAAGCTAGAGGGCTGTACCCGGTACCGGACGGTGAGGAATTACGAGGCGCACCTGAGCGACGTCTAACCGAGCCGCTAGCTCCGACCGTCTGCCCTCCAGACCCGAAAAACCGCCAAAATCGTTTTTTCGACTTTGACGCCAAACTGCTGCTCCGATCGAAGAGATAAGTCCGTAGGCGTCGGGCAAGCAAACGAAAACTTTTATGTTATGTGCACCAACCACGTAGGACCAACGGTTAAGAAGACCCCAAATTTCGGCAAGCCGTAGCTCGAAAACCGTTGATCTGAGAGGTCTAAAACGACAGAGCATATGAATCTCCTCGACCAGAGCTACAGTTTGGTGGGTCGTTTGCCATACTTTCCACCAACGGGCGCGCTCGGAATTTACGTTTGAAGTTTTCCGTCCAATTCCCGAAATTTGACCTCGAATAGCTCCGAAAGTACTGCAGCTAGCGACCCGCCGTTTCGACATCTTGGACCAGCGTCCCGAGATCTCCATCTTTGCTAATAAACTCCAAAGCGCTCCGGTCAAAAACAAAGTTTCTAATTTTTTTCTAACGCTAATATCTGTCTAACGGTTTGAGGTAAAATTCGCCGGGTGCGCCGTTAGATAGCGCGTCCCGAGTACTATGAGCGCGCATGCGCATATTTAGCTGCTGGGCCTAACGACGGCGCCGCGACGCCCCAAAGTGTTGGAACATGCTAAAAGTTGGACTTGTATTTTTTTCGCTTGTGGGGAACCGGTTTTTCGCACTTTTCTCATAAACCGTTAGACCTTCAGTATTGGTAAGACATAAGACTTTCTATCATTTATTTGCTGTCGTTTCCTATCCGACTATTGGTAGTAATATTCCTCTCGGTTAGACTTGTAGTGTTTCCACCATCATTTGGAGAGAATTCGTCCATCAGTTCAGGTTTCTTTCGTAAACATTATTCTATTGCAGATGTCTGCTGATTCCGCTCTTCTTCCGAGGCTACCGCTAATCTGCTTGTCGCTCCCGCTCCCATTCTGCGTATGGATGTCCAGTATTGGCGTCTCTTGTTGATCCTTTGATGTATTTCTTGGTCACATATAATATGTTGTTCCTGTTGATCTTCCATTTCATTTTCTCGCCTTATTCCATCCTCTGGTTCCCTTTGTATATTCCTTTTTGACCTCCTTGGTTCTACAGCTGCCTGTTCCTCTCTCCTTCTCCGCGGTGCTCCTCTTTCGCGTCTTTCTATATGTCGTTGTTTATATTCCTCCGTGACTCGCGCAGAGATGATCTCGGCCATTTCTTCCAGTGTTCTAAAGTCCCCAGGATCTGACGACATATACATATTTCCCTTGTAGCATACTTCTATGGTGTTGTAACAGATCTTTGTATTTTTTGCGTTCAAACAATGTGTGCAGCTGTCACACATCTGAGCTTCCAATTCTCTCGAAGCAGGTCCGATATGGTCCACGGCCAGTTAGAAACTGTATACCTGCTCTTCTCGGCTGTATTTGTCTTAAGCGTAATCTTTCTCTTATATTTGGAAACAAATTGTACCTTCCTCTATGTTGTTCCATTCTTGCTGCCATTCTTCTATAAGTCTCTGATTTATTTCCTTTTTGGTAGAGCACGGATATCCTAATACTTTACTCAAGTCCCCTTTTTTAACCCGACAGTTGGCTCCTTGCTGTTTGATTATCAAGTCCAATGGCCATGTCCCCACTGCAATTAATAGTGCCATGGTAGATGTGGTCTTAACGGCTCCAATACATTTCAATAATCCTGTTCTCTCTATGGATCGTATCATCTTCACATTCTTTTTTATATTAACTCTATCAGCCCATACCCCTGCTCCATATGCGGTTATTCGCACGACAAAACTCATGTGGTATGAAGTTATAGCCTTTGGCGGTAATTTAAATGTTATCGTTGCTAAAGTAGACAATTTCATCATTATTTTTATAGTTTTTTCTTTGGTTTTCTTTATGTGTTGCTCAAAGTTTCTCTTATCATCCAGGTGTATTCCAAGATATTTAATTACCTTTTCCCTTTTTATATTTTCACTATCTATCTTAATAGTCGGGTCCCTAATTAACGCTCCTTTCATTAGTACATAGGCAGATTTGTTCGCTGATATTTTAATTTGGCTTGATTACAGCAGTTGTTACATTTCTTTAAAGTTGAATTCGTTTTTCTCTCTAACTCCATCCTACTATCTGCCTCTGTAATAATCAGAATGTCATCTGCATAGGCAACAATTTCGCTGACATCTTGTGATACGGCTAATTCTTCTAGTATTGGCTCCGTCATGATGTCCCAGAAGAGGGGCCCCAAAATGGATCCCTGTGGGCAACCTTTGGTAATTTCTCTTGTAATTTTTCCATCTCTGCCGGTGACATGTACCCGTCTATCTTGACAATAATCTCTGAGTACATTGTATAGAACTTTTGGGTATTGTTTCGCTTCCATGATTTTAAATAGATACGGCCACCATAAGTTGTCAAAGGCTCCAGCGATGTCAATGAATACTCCTAATACATATTTATTTGTACTTCTTTTTATCGCTTCTAACGCCACATTTATGGCCACTTCAGTGGATTTCCCCTTTCTGAAGCCAAATTGTTTCTGGGTCATGCCTATCATAATTCGATATTCCTTTATCCTTTTTAATATTAATTTCTCTTGTACCTTTCCTATTGTGTTTAATATTGTATTTTTGTTTTTCGGCCCTAGCGGCCAAACTAAAAGCGCTACAGACGAACCGACCACATATTCGTGATCAGCGACCAAAATACGCTTTAAACGACACACGAGAAGAATTAAAAAAATAAATAAGTTCTAACATTTTGCTAACGCTAATATCTATTCAGCCGTTAGAGGTAGAGAGCCCGCAGTTACACCATTGGATAGCGCGTTCCGAGTACTACAAGTGTGCACGTATCCATTGCGGCGCTACGCCTAACGACGACGCTACAGCGTCCCGGTGTGTCCGTACATGCTAAAAGTTGGACTTGTAACTTTTTCGCCGATCGGGAACCGGTTTTTCGCGATTTTCTCCTAAACTACCAGAGATATCGAGACGATTCTTGCACCGCTGCATGCGCCGTCCCGAGATCTACCTACGACTAGCAGACGGTCGGGTAGTATCTCATAGCGCCGCCGCTAGGGGCGCGGAAGCACTATTTTTGACGGTTTTTCGGCCGTATCGCCTAAACTAAGCCGCGTACGGAGGAACGAGACACTTTAGAGTAATCAGCGTCCAAAAATACGGGGTACCGACCGCATTAAAAAAATAAAAAAAAATAAAAATTTTTAACGGACTTAGAATTTGGAAATCTGCCATTTTTCGCGGTTTTCGGCGATTTTTTCCCGGACCATGGAAGCTAGAGGGCTGTACCCGGTACCGGACGGTGAGGAATTACGAGGCGCACCTGAGCGACGTCTAACCGAGCCGCTAGCTCCGACCGTCTGCCCTCCAGACCCGAAAAACCGCCAAAACTCGTTTTTCGACTTTGACGCCAAACTGCTGCTCCGATCGAAGAGATCGAAAGTCCGTAGGCGTCGGGCAAGCAAACGAAAACTTTTATGTTATGTGCACCAACCACGTAGGACCAACGGTTAAGAAGACCCCAAATTTCGGCAAGCCGTAGCTCCGAAAACCGTTGATCTGAGAGGTCTAAAACGACAGAGCATATGAATCTCCTCGACCAGAGCTACAGTTTGGTGGGTCGTTTGCCATACTTTCCACCAACGGCGCGCTCGGAATTTACGTTTGAAGTTTTCCGTCCAATTCCCGAAATTTGACCTCGAATAGCTCCGAAAGTACTGCAGCTAGCGACCCGCCGTTTCGACATCTTGGACCAGCGTCCCGAGATCTCCATCTTTGCTAATAAACTCCAAAGCGCTCCGGTCAAAAACAAAGTTTCTAATTTTTTTCTAACGCTAATATCTGTCTAACGGTTTGAGGTAAAATTTCGCCGGGTGCGCCGTTAGATAGCGCGTCCCGAGTACTATGAGCGCGCATGCGCATATTAGCTGCTGGGCCTAACGACGGCGCCGCGACGCCCCAAAGTGTTGGAACATGCTAAAAGTTGGACTTGTATTTTTTTCGCTTGTGGGGAACCGGTTTTTCGCACTTTTCTCATAAACCGTTAGACCTTCAGTATTGGTAAGACATAAGACTTTCTATCATTTATTTGCTGTCGTTTCCTATCCGACTATTGGTAGTAATATTCCTCTCGGTTAGACTTGTAGTGTTTCCACCATCATTTGGAGAGAATTCGTCCATCAGTTCAGGTTTCTTTCGTAAACATTATTCTATTGCAGATGTCTGCTGATTCCGCTCTTCTTCCGAGGCTACCGCTAATCTGCTTGTCGCTCCCGCTCCATTCTGCGTATGGATGTCCAGTATTGGCGTCTCTTGTTGATCCTTTGATGTATTTCTTGGTCACATATAATATGTTGTTCCTGTTGATCTTCCATTTCATTTTCTCGCCTTATTCCATCCTCTGGTTCCCTTTGTATATTCCTTTTTGACCTCCTTGGTTCTACAGCTGCCTGTTCCTCTCTCCTTCTCCGCGGTGCTCCTCTTTCGCGTCTTTCTATATGTCGTTGTTTAAATTCCTCCGTGACTCGCGCAGAGATGATCTCGGCCATTTCTTCCAGTGTTCTAAAGTCCCTAGGATCTGACGACATATACATATTTCCCTTGTAGCATACTTCTATGGTGTTGTAACAGATCTTTGTATTTTTTGCGTTCAAACAATGTGTGCAGCTGTCACACATCTGAGCTTCCAATTCTCTCGAAGCAGGTCCGATATGGTCCACGGCCAGTTAGAAACTGTATACCTGCTCTTCTCGGCTGTATTTGTCTTAAGCGTAATCTTTCTCTTATATTTGGAAACAAATTGTACCTTCCTCTATGTTGTTCCATTCTTGCTGCCATTCTTCTATAAGTCTCTGATTTATTTCCTTTTTGGTAGAGCACGGATATCCTAATACTTTACTCAAGTCCCCTTTTTTAACCGACAGTTGGCTCCTTGCTGTTTGATTATCAAGTCCAATGGCCATGTCCCCACTGCAATTAATAGTGCCATGGTAGATGTGGTCTTAACGGCTCCAATACATTTCAATAATCCTGTTCTCTCTATGGATCGTATCATCTTCACATTCTTTTTTATATTAACTCTATCAGCCCATACCCCTGCTCCATATGCTGTTATTCGCACGACAAAACTCATGTGGTATGAAGTTATAGCCTTTGGCGGTAATTTAAATGTTATCGTTGCTAAAGTAGACAATTTCATCATTATTTTTATAGTTTTTTCTTTGGTTTTCTTTATGTGTTGCTCAAAGTTTCTCTTATCATCCAGGTGTATTCCAAGATATTTAATTACCTTTTCCCTTTTTATATTTTCACTATCTATCTGTAATAGTCGGGTCCCTAATTAACGCTCCTTTCATTAGTACATAGGCAGATTTGTTCGCTGATATTTTAATTTGGCTTGATTACAGCAGTTGTTACATTTCTTTAAAGTTGAATTCGTTTTTCTCTCTAACTCCATCCTACTATCTGCCTCTGTAATAATCAGAATGTCATCTGCATAGGCAACAATTTCGCTGACATCTTGTGATACGGCTAATTCTTCTAGTATTGGCTCCGTCATGATGTCCCCAGAAGAGGGGCCCCAAAATGGATCCCTGTGGGCAACCTTTGGTAATTTCTCTTGTAATTTTTCCATCTCTGCCGGTGACATGTACCCGTCTATCTTGACAATAATCTCTGAGTACATTGTATAGAACTTTTGGGTATTGTTTCGCTTCCATGATTTTAAATAGATACGGCCACCATAAGTTGTCAAAGGCTCCAGCGATGTCAATGAATACTCCTAATACATATTTATTTGTACTTCTTTTTATCGCTTCTAACGCCACATTTATGGCCACTTCAGTGGATTTCCCCTTTCTGAAGCCAAATTGTTTCTGGGTCATGCCTATCATAATTCGATATTCCTTTATCCTTTTTAATATTAATTTCTCTTGTACCTTTCCTATTGTGTTTAATATTGTATTTTTGTTTTTCGGCCCTAGCGGCCAAACTAAAAGCGCTACAGACGAACCGACCACATATTCGTGATCAGCGACCCAAAATACGCTTTAAACGACACACGAGAAGAATTAAAAAAATAAATAAGTTCTAACATTTTGCTAACGCTAATATCTATTCAGCCGTTAGAGGTAGAGAGCCCGCAGTTACACCATTGGATAGCGCGTTCCGAGTACTACAAGTGTGCACGTATCCATTGCGGCGCTACGCCTAACGACGACGCTACAGCGTCCCGGTGTGTCCGTACATGCTAAAAGTTGGACTTGTAACTTTTTCGCCGATCGGGAACCGGTTTTTCGCGATTTTCTCCTAAACTACCAGAGATATCGAGACGATTCTTGCACCGCTGCATGCGCCGTCCCGAGATCTACCTACGACTAGCAGACGGTCGGGTAGTATCTCATAGCGCCGCCGCTAGGGCGCGGAAGCACTATTTTTGACGGTTTTTCGGCCGTATCGCCTAAACTAAGCCGCGTACGGAGGAACGAGACACTTTAGAGTAATCAGCGTCCAAAAATACGGGGTACCGACCGCATTAAAAAAATAAAAAAAAATAAAAATTTTTAACGGACTTAGAATTTGGAAATCTGCCATTTTTCGCGGTTTTCGGCGATTTTTTCCCCGGACCATGGAAGCTAGAGGGCTGTACCCGGTACCGGACGGTGAGGAATTACGAGGCGCACCTGAGCGACGTCTAACCGAGCCGCTAGCTCCGACCGTCTGCCCTCCAGACCCGAAAAACCGCCAAAATCGTTTTTTTCGACTTTGACGCCAAACTGCTGCTCCGATCGAAGAGATCGAAAGTCCGTAGGCGTCGGGCAAGCAAACGAAAACTTTTATGTTATGTGCACCAACCACGTAGGACCAACGGTTAAGAAGACCCCAAATTTCGGCAAGCCGTAGCTCGAAAACCGTTGATCTGAGAGGTCTAAAACGACAGAGCATATGAATCTCCTCGACCAGAGCTACAGTTTGGTGGGTCGTTTGCCATACTTTCCACCAACGGCGCGCTCGGAATTTACGTTTGAAGTTTTCCGTCCAATTCCCGAAATTTGACCTCGAATAGCTCCGAAAGTACTGCAGCTAGCGACCCGCCGTTTCGACATCTTGGACCAGCGTCCCGAGATCTCCATCTTTGCTAATAAACTCCAAAGCGCTCCGGTCAAAAACAAAGTTTCTAATTTTTTTCTAACGCTAATATCTGTCTAACGGTTTGAGGTAAAATTTCGCCGGGTGCGCCGTTAGATAGCGCGTCCCGAGTACTATGAGCGCGCATGCGCATATTTAGCTGCTGGGCCTAACGACGGCGCCGCGACGCCCCAAAGTGTTGGAACATGCTAAAGTTGGACTTGTATTTTTTTCGCTTGTGGGGAACCGGTTTTTCGCACTTTTCTCATAAACCGTTAGACCTTCAGTATTGGTAAGACATAAGACTTTCTATCATTTATTTGCTGTCGTTTCCTATCCGACTATTGGTAGTAATATTCCTCTCGGTTAGACTTGTAGTGTTTCCACCATCATTTGGAGAGAATTCGTCCATCAGTTCAGGTTTCTTTCGTAAACATTATTCTATTGCAGATGTCTGCTGATTCCGCTCTTCTTCCGAGGCTACCGCTAATCTGCTTGTCGCTCCCGCTCCCATTCTGCGTATGGATGTCCAGTATTGGCGTCTCTTGTTGATCCTTTGATGTATTTCTTGGTCACATATAATATGTTGTTCCTGTTGATCTTCCATTTCATTTTCTCGCCTTATTCCATCCTCTGGTTCCCTTTGTATATTCCTTTTTGACCTCCTTGGTTCTACAGCTGCCTGTTCCTCTCTCCTTCTCCGCGGTGCTCCTCTTTCGCGTCTTTCTATATGTCGTTGTTTATATTCCTCCGTGACTCGCGCAGAGATGATCTCGGCCATTTCTTCCAGTGTTCTAAAGTCCCCAGGATCTGACGACATATACATATTTCCCTTGTAGCATACTTCTATGGTGTTGTAACAGATCTTTGTATTTTTTGCGTTCAAACAATGTGTGCAGCTGTCACATATCTGAGCTTCCAATTCTCTCGAAGCAGGTCCGATATGGTCCACGGCCAGTTAGAAACTGTATACCTGCTCTTCTCGGCTGTATTTGTCTTAAGCGTAATCTTTCTCTTATATTTGGAAACAAATTGTACCTTCCTCTATGTTGTTCCATTCTTGCTGCCATTCTTCTATAAGTCTCTGATTTATTTCCTTTTTGGTAGAGCACGGATATCCTAATACTTTACTCAAGTCCCCTTTTTTAACCCGACAGTTGGCTCCTTGCTGTTTGATTATCAAGTCCAATGGCCATGTCCCCACTTGCAATTAATAGTGCCATGGTAGATGTGGTCTTAACGGCTCCAATACATTTCAATAATCCTGTTCTCTCTATGGATCGTATCATCTTCACATTCTTTTTTATATTAACTCTATCAGCCCATACCCCTGCTCCATATGCGGTTATTCGCACGACAAAACTCATGTGGTATGAAGTTATAGCCTTTGGCGGTAATTAAATGTTATCGTTGCTAAAGTAGACAATTTCATCATTATTTTTATAGTTTTTTCTTTGGTTTTCTTTATGTGTTGCTCAAAGTTTCTCTTATCATCCAGGTGTATTCCAAGATATTTAATTACCTTTTCCCTTTTTATATTTTCACTATCTATCTTAATAGTCGGGTCCCTAATTAACGCTCCTTTCATTAGTACATAGGCAGATTTGTTCGCTGATATTTTAATTTGGCTTGATTACAGCAGTTGTTACATTTCTTTAAAGTTGAATTCGTTTTTCTCTCTAACTCCATCCCTACTATCTGCCTCTGTAATAATCAGAATGTCATCTGCATAGGCAACAATTTCGCTGACATCTTGTGATACGGCTAATTCTTCTAGTATTGGCTCCGTCATGATGTCCCAGAAGAGGGGCCCCAAAATGGATCCCTGTGGGCAACCTTTGGTAATTTCTCTTGTAATTTTTCCATCTCTGGCCGGTGACATGTACCCGTCTATCTTGACAATAATCTCTGAGTACATTGTATAGAACTTTTGGGTATTGTTTCGCTTCCATGATTTTAAATAGATACGGCCACCATAAGTTGTCAAAGGCTCCAGCGATGTCAATGAATACTCCTAATACATATTTATTTGTACTTCTTTTTATCGCTTCTAACGCCACATTTATGGCCACTTCAGTGGATTTCCCCTTTCTGAAGCCAAATTGTTTCTGGGTCATGCCTATCATAATTCGATATTCCTTTATCCTTTTTAATATTAATTTCTCTTGTACCTTTCCTATTGTGTTTAATATTGTATTTTTGTTTTTCGGCCCTAGCGGCCAACTAAAAGCGCTACAGACGAACCGACCACATATTCGTGATCAGCGACCCAAAATACGCTTTAAACGACACACGAGAGAATTAAAAAAAATAAATAAGTTCTAACATTTTGCTAACGCTAATATCTATTCAGCCGTTAGAGGTAGAGAGCCCGCAGTTACACCATTGGATAGCGCGTTCCGAGTACTACAAGTGTGCACGTATCCATTGCGGCGCTACGCCTAACGACGACGCTACAGCGTCCCGGTGTGTCGTACATGCTAAAAGTTGGACTTGTAACTTTTTCGCCGATCGGGAACCGGTTTTTCGCGATTTTCTCCTAAACTACCAGAGATATCGAGACGATTCTTGCACCGCTGCATGCGCCGTCCCGAGATCTACCTACGACTAGCAGACGGTCGGGTAGTAATCTCATAGCGCCGCCGCTAGGGGCGCGGAAGCACTATTTTTGACGGTTTTTCGGCCGTATCGCCTAAACTAAGCCGCGTACGGAGGAACGAGACACTTTAGAGTAATCAGCGTCCAAAAATACGGGTACCGACCGCATTAAAAAAATAAAAAAAAATAAAAATTTTTTAACGGACTTAGAATTTGGAAATCTGCCATTTTTCGCGTTTTCGGCGATTTTTTCCCGGACCATGGAAGCTAGAGGGCTGTACCCGGTACCGGACGGTGAGGAATTACGAGGCGCACCTGAGCGACGTCTAACCGAGCCGCTAGCTCCGACCGTCTGCCCTCCAGACCCGAAAAACCGCCAAAATCGTTTTTTCGACTTTGACGCCAAACTGCTGCTCCGATCGAAGAGATCGAAAGTCCGTAGGCGTCGGGCAAGCAAAACGAAAACTTTTATGTTATGTGCACCAACCACGTAGGACCAACGGTTAAGAAGACCCCAAATTTCGGCAAGCCGTAGCTCGAAAACCGTTGATCTGAGAGGTCTAAAACGACAGAGCATATGAATCTCCTCGACCAGAGCTACAGTTTGGTGGGTCGTTTGCCATACTTTCCACCAACGGCGCGCTCGAATTTACGTTTGAAGTTTCCGTCCAATTCCCGAAATTTGACCTCGAATAGCTCCGAAAGTACTGCAGCTAGCGACCCGCCGTTTCGACATCTTGGACCAGCGTCCCGAGATCTCCATCTTTGCTAATAAACTCCAAAGCGCTCCGGTCAAAAACAAAGTTTCTAATTTTTTTCTAACGCTAATATCTGTCTAACGGTTTTGAGGTAAAATTTCGCCGGGTGCGCCGTTAGATAGCGCGTCCCGAGTACTATGAGCGCGCATGCGCATATTTAGCTGCTGGGCCTAACGACGGCGCCGCGACGCCCCAAAGTGTTGGAACATGCTAAAAGTTGGACTTGTATTTTTTTCGCTTGTGGGGGAACCGGTTTTTCGCACTTTTCTCATAAACCGTTAGACCTTCAGTATTGGTAAGACATAAGACTTTCTATCATTTATTTGCTGTCGTTTCCTATCCGACTATTGGTAGTAATATTCCTCTCGGTTAGACTTGTAGTGTTTCCACCATCATTTGGAGAGAATTCGTCCATCAGTTCAGGTTTCTTTCGTAAACATTATTCTATTGCAGATGTCTGCTGATTCCGCTCTTCTTCCGAGGCTACCGCTAATCTGCTTGTCGCTCCCGCTCCCATTCTGCGTATGGATGTCCAGTATTGGCGTCTCTTGTTGATCCTTTGATGTATTTCTTGGTCACATATAATATGTTGTTCCTGTTGATCTTCCATTTCATTTTCTCGCCTTATTCCATCTCTGGTTCCCTTTGTATATTCCTTTTTGACCTCCTTGGTTCTACAGCTGCCTGTTCCTCTCTCCTTCTCCGCGGTGCTCCTCTTTCGCGTCTTTCTATATGTCGTTGTTTATATTCCTCCGTGACTCGCGCAGAGATGATCTCGGCCATTTTCTTCCAGTGTTCTAAAGTCCCCAGGATCTGACGACATATACATATTTCCCTTGTAGCATACTTCTATGGTGTTGTAACAGATCTTTGTATTTTTTGCGTTCAAACAATGTGTGCAGCTGTCACACATCTGAGCTTCCAATTCTCTCGAAGCAGGTCCGATATGGTCCACGGCCAGTTAGAAACTGTATACCTGCTCTTCTCGGCTGTATTTGTCTTAAGCGTAATCTTTCTCTTATATTGGAAACAAATTGTACCTTCCTCTATGTTGTTCCATTCTTGCTGCCATTCTTCTATAAGTCTCTGATTTATTTCCTTTTTGGTAGAGCACGGATATCCTAATACTTTACTCAAGTCCCCTTTTTTAACCCGACAGTTGGCTCCTTGCTGTTTGATTATCAAGTCCAATGGCCATGTCCCCACTGCAATTAATAGTGCCATGGTAGATGGTGGTCTTAACGGCTCCAATACATTTCAATAATCCTGTTCTCTCTATGGATCGTATCATCTTCACATTCTTTTTTATATTAACTCTATCAGCCCATACCCCTGCTCCATATGCGGTTATTCGCACGACAAAAACTCATGTGGTATGAAGTTATAGCCTTTGGCGGTAATTTAAATGTTATCGTTGCTAAAGTAGACAATTTCATCATTATTTTTATAGTTTTTCTTTGGTTTTCTTTATGTGTTGCTCAAAGTTTCTCTTATCATCCAGGTGTATTCCAAGATATTTAATTACCTTTTCCCTTTTTATATTTTCACTATCTATCTTAATAGTCGGGTCCCTAATTAACGCTCCTTTCATTAGTACATAGGCAGATTTGTTCGCTGATATTTTAATTTGGCTTGATTACAGCAGTTGTTACATTTCTTTAAAGTTGAATTCGTTTTTCTCTCTAACTCCATCCTACTATCTGCCTCTGTAATAATCAGAATGTCATCTGCATAGGCAACAATTTCGCTGACATCTTGTGATACGGCTAATTCTTCTAGTATTGGCTCCGTCATGATGTCCAGAAGAGGGGCCCCAAAATGGATCCCTGTGGGCAACCTTTGGTAATTTCTCTTGTAATTTTTCCATCTCTGCCGGTGACATGTACCCGTCTATCTTGACAATAATCTCTGAGTACATTGTATAGAACTTTTGGGTATTGTTTCGCTTCCATGATTTTAAATAGATACGGCCACCATAAGTTGTCAAAGGCTCCAGCGATGTCAATGAATACTCCTAATACATATTTATTTGTACTTCTTTTTATCGCTTCTAACGCCACATTTATGGCCACTTCAGTGGATTTCCCCTTTCTGAAGCCAAATTGTTTCTGGGTCATGCCTATCATAATTCGATATTCCTTTATCCTTTTTAATATTAATTTCTCTTGTACCTTTCCTATTGTGTTTAATATTGTATTTTTTGTTTTTCGGCCCTAGCGGCCAAACTAAAAGCGCTACAGACGAACCGACCACATATTCGTGATCAGCGACCCAAAATACGCTTTAAACGACACACGAGAAGAATTAAAAAAAATAAATAAGTTCTAACATTTTGCTAACGCTAATATCTATTCAGCCGTTAGAGGTAGAGAGCCCGCAGTTACACCATTGGATAGCGCGTTCCGAGTACTACAAGTGTGCACGTATCCATTGCGGCGCTACGCCTAACGACGACGCTACAGCGTCCCGGTGTGTCCGTACATGCTAAAAGTTGGACTTGTAACTTTTTCGCCGATCGGGAACCGGTTTTTCGCGATTTTCTCCTAAACTACCAGAGATATCGAGACGATTCTTGCACCGCTGCATGCGCCGTCCCGAGATCTACCTACGACTAGCAGACGGTCGGGTAGTATCTCATAGCGCCGCCGCTAGGGGGCGCGGAAGCACTATTTTTTGACGGTTTTTCGGCCGTATCGCCTAAACTAAGCCGCGTACGGAGGAACGAGACACTTTAGAGTAATCAGCGTCCAAAAATACGGGGGTACCGACCGCATTAAAAAAATAAAAAAAAATAAAAATTTTTTAACGGACTTAGAATTTGGAAATCTGCCATTTTTCGCGGTTTTCGGCGATTTTTTCCCGGACCATGGAAGCTAGAGGGCTGTACCCGGTACCGGACGGTGAGGAATTACGAGGCGCACCTGAGCGACGTCT
>JAUKNK010001376.1:0-37090 GCA_030765055.1 Mantis religiosa | reverse complement strand
TATGCATGATGCCAATAACATTGCATTTCACATATTCCATCATCACCAGTCACCTTTACTTGCATATTTGGATGCAGATGAGTAACATAACCTCAGTTTGCATTTGGGTGACCTGGCTCACTAATTATCACCTACCTTGAAGCTTGAGAAATGCCAATTTGTAATAAGCAATAAACCAACATGCTAAGAATGCAGGGCGGGACACCAAACGTAGAAATACGAGCAACTTCTTACTATGCATGTTGCCAATAACATTGCATTTCACATATTCCATCATCACCAGTCACCTTTACTTGCATATTTGGATGCAGATGAGTAACATAACCTCAGTTTGCATTTGGGTGACCTGGCTCACTAATTATCACTTAGCTTTAAGCGTGAGAAATGGCAACTCGTAACAAACAATAAAACATGCTAAGAACTCAGGGCGAGGACACCAAACGTAGATATGAGGAACATGTACCAACTTCTTACTCACTATGCATGGTGCCAATAACATTGCAATTCACATATTCCATCATCACCAGATTTGGGTTACCTAACCGACTAATTATCACTTACCTTGAATCCTGAGAAAGGGCAACTCGTAATAAACAATAAAACATGCTAAGAACGCAGGGCAGGACACCAAACATAGAAATACGAGCAACTTCTTATTATGCATGTTGCCAATAACATTGAATTTCACATATTCCATCATCACCAGTCACCCTTACTTGCATATTTGGATGCAGATGAGTAACATAACCTCAGTTTGCATTTGGCTTACCTGACCGGCTAATTATCACTTAGCTTTAAGCGTGAGAAATGGCAACTCGTTACAAACAATAACAAATTATAAGAATATGGGGCGAGGACACCAAACGTAGAAGTACGAGCAACGGTTACCAACTTCTTACCGACTAATTATTACTTACCTTGAATCCTGAGAAAGGGCAACTCGTATTAAACAATAAAACATGCTAAGAACGCAGGGCAGGACACCAAACGCAGAAATACGAGCAACTTCTTATTATGCATGGTGCCAATAACATTGAATTACACATATTCCATCATCACCAGTCACTTTTACTTGCATATTTGGATGCAGATGAGTAACATAACCTCAGTTTGCATTTGGGTGACCTGGCTCACTAATTATCACTTACCTTGAAGCTTGAGAAATGGCAACTCGTAATAAACAATAAAACATGCTAAGAACCTAGGGCGAGGACACCAAACGTAGATATGAGGAACATGTACCAACTTCTTACTCACTATGCATGGTGCCAATAACATTGCAATTCACATATTCCATCATCACCAGATTTGGGTTACCTGACCGACTAATTATCACTTAGCTTGAAGCCTGAGAAATGGCAACTCGTAATAAACAATAAAACAACACGCTAAGAATTCAGGGCGAGGACACCAAACGTAGTAATACGAGGAACGGTTACCAACTTCTTACTGATCATGGTGCCAATAACAGTGCAATTCACATATTCCATCATCACCAGTCACTTTTACTTGCAAATTTGGATGCAGATTAGTAACATAACCTCAGTTTGCATTTGGGTTACCTGACCGGCTAATTATCACTTAGCTTTAAGCATGAGAAATGGCAACTCGTAATAAACAATAAAACATTATAAGAATAAGGGGCGAGGACACCAAACGTAGAAGTATGAGCAACGGTTACCAACTTCTTACTATGCATGATGCCAATGACATTGCGTTTCACTTATTCCATCATCACCAGTCACCTTTACTTGCATATTTGGATGCAGATGAGTAACATAACCTCAGTTTGCATTTGGGTGACCTGGCTCACTAATTATCACTTAGCTTTAAGCGTGAGAAATGGCAACTCGTAACAAACAATAAAACATGCTAAGAACTCAGGGCGAGGACACCATACGTAGAAGTACGAGCAACAATTACCAACTTCTTTCTATGCATGATGCCAATAACATTGCATTTCACATATTCCATCATCACCAGTCACCTTTACTTGCATATTTGGATGCAGATGAGTAACATAACCTCAGTTTGCATTTGGCTTACCTGACCGGCTAATTATCACTTAGCTTTAAGCATGAGAAATGGCAACTCGTAATAAACAATAAAACATTATAAGAATAAGGGGCGAGGACACCAAACGTAGAAGTACGAGCAACGGTTACCAACTTCTTACTATGCATGATGCCAATGACATTGCGTTTCACTTATTCCATCATCACCAGTCACCTTTACTTGCATATTTGGATGCAGATGAGTAACATAACCTCAGTTTGCATTTGGGTGACCTGGCTCACTAATAATCACTTAGCTTTAAGCGTGAGAAATGGCAACTCGTAATAAAGAATAAAACAAATAAAACATGCTAAAAACGCAGGGCAGGACACCAAACGTAGAAATACGAGTAACTTCTTATTATGCATGTTGCCAATAACATTGTGTCTGAAATATTCCATCATTCACCAGTCACTTTTACTTGCATTAATGGATGCAGATGAGTAACATAACCTCAGTTTGCATTTGGGTTACCTGACTGGCTAATTATCACTTAGCTTTAAGCCTGAGAAAGGGCAACTCGTAATAAACAATAAACATGCTAAGAACGCAGGGCAGGACACCAAACATAGAAATACGAGCAACTTCTTATTATGCATGGTGCCAATAACATTGAATTTCACATAATCCATCATCACCAGTCACTTTTACTTGCAAATTTGGATGCAGATTAGTAACATAACCTCAGTTTGCATTTGGGTTACCTGACTGATTATCACTTACCTTGAAGCTTGAGAAATGCCAATTTGTAATAAGCAATAAACCAACATGCTAAGAATGCAGGGCGGGACACCAAACGTAGAAATACGAGCAACTTCTTACTATGCATGGTGCCAATAACATTGAATTTCACATATTCCATCATCACCAGTCACCTTTACTTGCATATTTGGATGCAGATGAGTAACATAACCTCAGTTTGCATTTGGCTTACCTGACCGGCTAATTATCACTTAGCTTTAAGCGTGAGAAATTTCAACTCGTTATAAACAATAAAACATAAGAATGCAGGGCAGGACACCAAACGTAGAAATACGAGCAACTTCTTATTATGCATGGTGCCAATAACATTGAATTTCACATATTCCATCATCACCAGTCACCTTTACTTGCATATTTGGATGCAGATGAGTAACATAACCTCAGTTTGCATTTGGCTTACCTGACCGGCTAATTATCACTTAGCTTTAAGCGTGAGAAATTTCAACTCGTTATAAACAATAAAACATAAGAATGCAGGGCAGGACACCAAACGTAGAAATACGAGCAACTTCTTATTATGCATGGTGCCAATAACATTGCATTACACATTCCGTCATCACCAGTCACTTTTACTTGCATATTTGGATGCAGATGAGTAACATAACCTCAGTTTGCATTTGGGTGACCTGGCTCACTAATTATCACTTAACCTTGAAGCTTGAGAAATGGCAACTCGTAATAAACAATAAAACATGCTAAGAACTCAGGGCAAGGTAACCAAACGTAGATATGAGGAACATGTACCAACTTCTTACTCACTATGCATGGTGCCAATAACATTGCAATTCACATATTCCATCATCACCAGAGTTGGCTTACCTGACCGGCTAATTATCACTTACCTTGAATCCTGAGAAAGGGCAACTCGTAATAAACAATAAAACATGCTAAGAACGCAGGGCAGGACACCAAACGTAGAAATACGAGCAACTTCTTATTATGCATGGAGCCAATAACATTGAATTTCACATATTCCATCATCAGCAGTCACTTTTACTTGCATATTTGGATGCAGATGAGTAACATAACTTCTGTTTGCATTTGGCTTACCTGACCGGCTAATTATCACTTAGCTTTAAGTGTGAGAAATGGCAACTCGTTATAAACAATAAAACATTATAAGAATATGGGGCGAGGACACCAAACGTAGAAGTACGAGCAACGGTTACCAACTTCTTACTATGCATGATGCCAATAACATTGCATTTCACATATTCCATCATCACCAGTCACCTTTACTTGCATATTTGGATGCAGATGAGTAACATAACCTCTGTTTGCATTTGGCTTACCTGACCGGCTAATTATCACTTAGCTTTAAGCGTGAGAAATGGCAACTCGTTATAAACAATAAAACATTATAAGAATATGGGGCGAGGACACCAAACGTAGAAGTACGAGCAACGGTTACCAACTTCTTACTATGCATGATGCCAATAACATTGCATTTCACATATTCCATCATTCACCAGTCACCTTTACTTGCATATTTGGGTGCAGTTGAGTAACATAACCTCAGTTTGCATTTGGGTTACCTGACCGGCTAATTATCACTTACCTTGAAGCCTGAGAAAGGGCAACTCGTAATAAACAATAAAACATGCTAAGAACGCAGGGCAGGACACCAAACGTAGAAATACAAGCAACTTCTTATTATGCATGGTGCCAATAACATTGCAATTCACATATTCCATCATCACCAGTCACCTTTACTTGCATATTTGGATGCAGATGAGTAACATAACCTCTGTTTGCATTTGGCTTACCTGACCGGCTAATTATCACATAGCTTTAAGTGTGAGAAATGGCAAATCGTTATAAACAATAAAACATTATAAGAATATGGGGCGAGGACACCAAACGTAGAAGTACGAGCAACGGTTACCAACTTCTTACTATGCATGATGCCAATAACATTGCATTTCACATATTCCATCATCACCAGTCACATTTACTTGCATATTTGGATGCAGATGAGTAACATAACCTCTGTTTGCATTTGGCTTACCTGACCGGCTAATTATCACTTAGCTTTAAGCGTGAGAAATGGCAACTCGTTATAAACAATAAAACATTATAAGAATATGGGGCGAGGACACCAAACGTAGAAGTACGAGCAACGGTTACCAACTTCTTACTATGCATGATGCCAATAACATTGCATTTCACATATTCCATCATCACCAGTCACCTTTACTTGCATATTTGGATGCAGTTGAGTAACATAACCTCAGTTTGCATTTGGGTTACCTGACCGGCTAATTATCACTTACCTTGAATCCTGAGAAAGGGCAACTCGTAATAAACAATTAAACATGCTAAGAACGCAGGGCAGGACACCAAACGTAGAAATACGAGCAACTTCTTATTATGCATGGTGCCAATAACATTGCATTACACATTCCATCATCACCAGTCACTTTTACTTGCATATTTGGATGCAGATGAGTAACATAACCTCAGTTTGCAATTGGGTGACCTGGCTCACTTATTATTACTTAACCTTGAAGCTTGAGAAATGGCAACTCGTAATAAACAATAAAACATGCTAAGAACTCAGGGCAAGGACACCAAACGTAGATATGAGGAACATGTACCAACTTCTTACTCACTATGCATGGTGCCAATAACATTGAATTTCACATATTCCATCATCACCAGTCACCTTTACTTGCATATTTGGATGCAGATGAGTAACATAACCTCAGTTTGCATTTGGCTTACCTGACCGGCTAATTATCACTTAGCTTTAAGCGTGAGAAATTTCAACTCGTTATAAACAATAAAACATAAGAATGCAGGGCAGGACACCAAACGTAGAAATACGAGCAACTTCTTATTATGCATGGTGCCAATAACATTGAATTTCACATATTCCATCATCACCAGTCACCTTTACTTGCATATTTGGATGCAGATGAGTAACATAACCTCAGTTTGCATTTGGCTTACCTGACCGGCTAATTAAAACTTAGCTTTAAGCGTGAGAAATTTCAACTCGTTATAAACAATAAAACATAAGAATGCAGGACAGGACACCAAACGTAGAAATACGAGCAACTTCTTATTATGCATGGTGCCAATAACATTGCATTACACATTCCGTCATCACCAGTCACTTTTACTTGCATATTTGGATGCAGATGAGTAACATAACCTCAGTTTGCATTTGGGTGACCTGGCTCACTAATTATCACTTAACCTTGAAGCTTGAGAAATGGCAACTCGTAATAAACAATAAAACATGCTAAGAACTCAGGGCAAGGTAACCAAACGTAGATATGAGGAACATGTACCAACTTCTTACTCACTATGCATGGTGCCAATAACATTGCAATTCACATATTCCATCATCACCAGAGTTGGCTTACCTGACCGGCTAATTATCACTTACCTTGAATCCTGAGAAAGGGCAACTCGTAATAAACAATAAAACATGCTAAGAACGCAGGGCAGGACACCAAACGTAGAAATACGAGCAACTTCTTATTATGCATGGAGCCAATAACATTGAATTTCACATATTCCATCATCAGCAGTCACTTTTACTTGCATATTTGGATGCAGATGAGTAACATAACTTCTGTTTGCATTTGGCTTACCTGACCGGCTAATTATCACTTAGCTTTAAGTGTGAGAAATGGCAACTCGTTATAAACAATAAAACATTATAAGAATATGGGGCGAGGACACCAAACGTAGAAGTACGAGCAACGGTTACCAACTTCTTACTATGCATGATGCCAATAACATTGCATTTCACATATTCCATCATCACCAGTCACCTTTACTTGCATATTTGGATGCAGATGAGTAACATAACCTCTGTTTGCATTTGGCTTACCTGACCGGCTAATTATCACTTAGCTTTAAGCGTGAGAAATGGCAACTCGTTATAAACAATAAAACATTATAAGAATATGGGGCGAGGACACCAAACGTAGAAGTACGAGCAACGGTTACCAACTTCTTACTATGCATGATGCCAATAACATTGCATTTCACATATTCCATCATCACCAGTCACCTTTACTTGCATATTTGGATGCAGATGAGTAACATAACCTCAGTTTGCATTTGGCTTACCTGACCGGCTAATTATCACTTAGCTTTAAGCGTGAGAAATGTCAACTCGTTATAAACAATAAAACATAAGAATGCAGGGCAGGACACCAAACGTAGAAATACGAGCAACTTCTTATTATGCATGGTGCCAATAACATTGCATTACACATTCCGTCATCACCAGTCACTTTTACTTGCATATTTGGATGCAGATGAGTAACATAACCTCAGATTGCATTTGGGTGACCTGGCTCACTAATTATCACTTAACCTTGAAGCTTGAGAAATGGCAACTCGTGATAAACAATAAAACATGCTAAGAACTCAGGGCAAGGTCACCAAACGTAGATATGAGGAACATGTACAACTTCTTACTCACTATGCATGGTGCCAATAACATTGCAATTCACATATTCCATCATCACCAGAGTTGGCTTACCTGACCGGCTAATTATCACTTACCTTGAATCCTGAGAAAGGGCAACTCGTAATAAACAATAAAACATGCTAAGAACGCAGGGCAGGACACCAAACGTAGAAATACGAGCAACTTCTTATTATGCATGGAGCCAATAACATTGAATTTCACATATTCCATCATCAGCAGTCACTTTTACTTGCATATTTGGATGCAGATGAGTAACATAACCTCTGTTTGCATTTGGCTTACCTGACCGGCTAATTATCACTTAGCTTTAAGCGTGAGAAATGGCAACTCGTTATAAACAATAAAACATTATAAGAATATGGGGCGAGGACACCAAACGTAGAAGTACGAGCAACGGTTACCAACTTCTTACTATGCATGATGCCAATAACATTGCATTTCACATATTCCATCATTCACCAGTCACCTTTACTTGCATATTTGGGTGCAGTTGAGTAACATAACCTCAGTTTGCATTTGGGTTACCTGACCGGCTAATTATCACTTACCTTGAAGCCTGAGAAAGGGCAACTCGTAATAAACAATAAAACATGCTAAGAACGCAGGGCAGGACACCAAACGTAGAAATACAAGCAACTTCTTATTATGCATGGTGCCAATAACATTGCATTACACATTCCGTCATCACCAGTCACTTTTACTTGCATATTTGGATGCAGATGAGTAACATAACCTCAGTTTGCAATTGGGTGACCTGGCTCACTTATTATTACTTAACCTTGAAGCTTGAGAAATGGCAACTCGTAATAAACAATAAAACATGCTAAGAACTCAGGGCAAGGACACCAAACGTAGATATGAGGAACATGTACCAACTTCTTACTCACTATGCATGGTGCCAATAACATTGAATTTCACATATTCCATCATCACCAGTCACCTTTACTTGCATATTTGGATGCAGATGAGTAACATAACCTCTGTTTGCATTTGGCTTACCTGACCGGCCAATTATCACTTAGCTTTAAGCGTGAGAAATGGCAACTCGTTATAAACAATAAAACATAAGAATATGGGGCGAGGACACCAAACGTAGAAGTACGAGCAACGGTTACCAACTTCTTACTATGCATGATGCCAATAACATTGCATTTCACATATTCCATCATTCACCAGTCACCTTTACTTGCATATTTGGGTGCAGTTGAGTAACATAACCTCAGTTTGCATTTGGGTTACCTGACCGGCTAATTATCACTTACCTTGAAGCCTGAGAAAGGGCAACTCGTAATAAACAATAAAACAAATAAAACATGCTAAGAACGCAGGGCAGGACACCAAACGTAGAAATACGAGCAACTTCTTATTATGCATGGTGCCAATAACATTGCATTACACATTCCATCATCACCAGTCACTTTTACTTGCATATTTGGATGCAGATGAGTAACATAACCTCAGTTTGCATTTGGGTGACCTGGCTCACTTATTATCACTTAACCTTGAAGCTTGAGAAATGGCAACTCGTAATAAACAATAAAATGTGCTAAGAACTCAGGGCAAGGACACCAAACGTAGATATGAGGAACATGTACCAACTTCTTACTCACTATGCATGGTGCCAATAACATTGAATTTCACATATTCCATCATCACCAGTCACCTTTACTTGCATATTTGGATGCAGATGAGTAACATAACCTCTGTTTGCATTTGGCTTACCTGACCGGCTAATTATCACTTAGCTTTAAGCGTGAGAAATGGCAACTCGTTATAAACAATAAAACATCATAAGAATATGGGGCTGAGGACACCAAACGTAGAAGCACGAGCAACGGTTACCAACTTCTTACTGATCATGTTGCCAATAACGTTGCATTTCACATATTCCGTCATCACCAGACACTTTTATGTGCATATTTGGATGCAGATGAGTAACATAACCTCAGTTTGCATTTGGGTTACCTGACTGGCTAATTATCACTTAGCTTTAAGCATGAGAAATGGCAACTCGTAATAAACAATAAAACATTATAAGAATAAGGGGCGAGGACACCAAACGTAGAAGTACGAGCAACGGTTACCAACTTCTTACTGATCATGTTGCCAATAACGTTGCATTTCACATATTCCGTCATCACCAGTCACTTTTATGTGCATATTTGGATGCAGATGAGTAACATAACCTCAGTTTGCATTTGGGTTACCTGACTGGCTAATTATCACTTAGCTTTAAGCATGAGAAATGGCAACTCGTAATAAACAATAAAACATTATAAGAATAAGGGGCGAGGACACCAAACGTAGAAGTACGAGCAACGGTTACCAACTTCTTACTATGCATGATGCCAATAACATTGCGTTTCACTTATTCCATCATCACCAGTCACCTTTACTTGCATATTTGGATGCAGATGAGTAACATAACCTCAGTTTGCATTTGGGTGACCTGGCTCACTAATTATCACTTAGCTTTAAGCGTGAGAAATGGCAACTCGTAATAAAGAATAAAACAAATAAAACATGCTAAAAACGCAGGGCAGGACACCAAACGTAGAAATACGAGCAACTTCTTATTATGCATGTTGCCAATAACATTGAATTTCACATATTCCATCATCACCAGTCACTTTTACTTGCATATTTGGATGCAGATGAGTAACATAACCTCAGTTTGCATTTGGGTGACCTGGCTCACTAATTATCACTTACCTTGAAGCTTGAGAAATGGCAACTCGTAATTAACAGTTAAACATGCTAAGAACTCAGGGCGAGGACACCAAACGTAGATATATGAGGAACATTTACCAACCTCTTACTATGCATGGTGCCAATAACATTGCAATTCACATATTCCATCAGCACCAGTCACTTTTACTTGCAATTTTGGATGCAGATTAGTAACATTACCTCAGTTTGCATTTGGGTTACCTGACTGATTAATTATCACTTACCTTGAAGCTTGAGAAATGCCAATTTGTAATAAGCAATAAACCAACATGCTAAGAATGCACGGCGTAGGACACCAAATGCAGACATACGAGGAACAGTTACCAACTTCTTACTCACTGTGCATGGTGCCAATAACATTGCATTTCAGATATTCCATCATCACCAGTCACCTTTACTTGTATTATTGGATGCAGTTGAGAAACATAACCTCAGTCTGCATTTGGGATACCTAACAGATTAATTATCACGTACCTGGAAGTTAAAGAAATGCTAATTTGTAATAAAGAATAAACAAACATGCCAAGAACTCAGGGCGAGGACACCAAATGCAGACATTCAAGGAACAGTTACCGTGCATGGTGCCAATAACCTTGCATTTCAAATGTTCCATCAGCACCAGTTAATTTCTCTCGTATCAAGGGATGCAGTTGCTAAGCATAACGTCACTCTGCATTAGGCAAACCTGAATAATTTCCAATCCATTAAAAGTGTGTGGTATCCATGCGTCGGGCAAATAGGTTAAGATTAAAAGTTATATTTGGGAGAAATATGCTGATAAATGACATGGATAAGAACCAAACATGGGCGCGCTGTATGTCGTCTTCCTCCTACTGTAAAATGCAGGGGAGACCTCCACGATGAAATGTTGCAGATTGGCTAAAGAGCAGCATAGTTCTGTCCAGCAATTCATAAAGCAGTGTTCAGATAATTGAGCCAAATGATACAATTTCCTATAACTTACATGTAACATGCTTGGCTTTGCAGGTCCTGGTGAGATACAGCTACAGAAAACCCTACATAACTTGTGACTGGCACAGAAGAGCGAGTAATTACAGCAACCCTAGAGAAGCCGGGTGACAGTGGATGCCAAGGAAGGAAGACAGGCAACCAGCAAGAAGTGGTAAGTGGACTTGCACATGTTTGCAGATTCTAGAAGATTTGCACGATATTCCACAGCTTAGGAAACATCCCCTATGTTTCGTAGGCTGTGGAATATGGTTTTTTTTTCTTTCTTTCCTGGAACAGGTGATAATTTAGAGGTTGCATGAAACAGAGGCAAGATTTCTTGCCAGGGTTATACGAGGTTGATTTACACACCTCAGAAGTTGGGCATATCAGCAGTATTTATGTACATCATGGGATCGTGTGCTAGGGGAGGTGCAGAGGCGATCCAATCAGGTCTCGCCTCTCTGACAGGACTGTTCAGTGTTGTCTGCCCCCATTTGGCTTGTTCAAAGTAATTCCAAGCATACGCACCAACCAATAATGAAATTCATTACAGTGCCTACGCTGTGAAGCATTGTTGATAATTATTAGCAAGTATTGGTGCTCACCTAGTAGCATTCAAGGATAAACATGGATAAACATGAAGCGATCCAATCAGGTCTCGCCTCTCTGACAGGACTGTTCAGTCTCTCTGCGTCTTGTCTGCCCCATTTGGCTTGTTCAAAGTAATTCCAATCATACGCCCCAACCAATAATGAAATTCATTACAGTGCCTACGCTGTGAAGCATGGTTGTTAATTATTAGCAAGTATTGGTGCTCACCTAGTAGCATTCAAGGATAAACATGGATAAACATGAAGCGATCCAATCAGGTCTCGCCTCTCTCTGCCCCATTTGGCTTGTTCAAAGTAATTCCAAGTACACACACCAACCAATAACCAGTGCACGGTTGTTAATTATTAGCAAGTATTGGGAAAATAATTCGAACTGGAGAAATGGAGGTGTTTAGGTTATGTTGAATCCTCCTCATGGCTCACCGTTTGCAGAATTATGTTGTTGTCTTAGCGCCATTAGAATTTATTAGAAACCGATTCAGTTAGCACATGCAACACACCACTTACAGGTAAATGCAATATCAACAGTGCAGGACTCTTGATTGGTGCTCACCTAGTAGCATTCAAGGATAAACATGGTCCCATTTGAAATGCACAATAGTTAAAGGGATTGCATATGCTTGGATTAGCAGAGGCACATGGTATCGAGAAACACACGCACACGTCACTACACTCGCATGCCCCTAGGAGCCTCGCACCGTCCATGGGGCACAAAGAAAATGGTGTACAACCCCGCTTTTGTAGTAGCAAGTAACACCACCCACAGAAAACAAACGCCTGCTCCTGCAGTACTCCTATTATTGACACCTGATTGGGAAACAAGGGGATGTGTAGCACCTGAACCTTCTATCGTAGAATGAGAGACAGTTGTGGAGCACATCGAACAGCTATGTGAGTGGAACTGAGCAGCTCTGCATTCTTTCCTTGCTTTCACTTTATCGGTCATCCCTAAACACAAATTCGGTAGAGGAGAGCACACACTCCTCTCCCTCCCTCTCTCCCTCTCACACACACAATAACAACATATCAGACGGAACTGCACACGCAAGCTCCAGGGAGCCACATATATACAGTGTACCATGCACAGTAAGAATCAGCAATGATCGCAAAAAAGCACACGTTCAAGAACTGCACCATTAAAGTGCTATGGGGTGGCGCGCACCCGCAGCTTCACTACAAGTGACACACGAAGAATAACAGTAGAGGCACTACACGATAATCACATGGTCGATGGAACGCTAAGAAGTGGTAGAAACTGGACGTTCTTGACGGTGGCGTCGTGCTCCACAGCATTGCCATCCCTCCCTGTTTAACGTGACATCAATCCCGGGGAAGATACCAGCAGGAGGAGACGGCTATGTTGACCAAGAAACCTGGCGTCACACCTGTAAAGAAAATGAGCGACGTTAAGTACGCTGAAATTTCAACATGGCGGCGATGCGTATTCCAAGGTCGGGCACGAGATAAATTCACGCAGAAGTGCGAAAGTAAATCTTGGCAAGACAAGAATAAAGATGTGGCAAGCACGTGACATACTCGTGCGATTTAGATGTTGGCGTTGAAACGGAACTAACTACCCTGGCAGATTGCGGAAATTGTCTATTGAAATACGTAACGAGCGAGCACATTTACCTACCTTCGTTGAGAAACCCTCGCAAATAGGCACAGCACAATTTACGAGCGCCGATCCGCAGCTTGACAACATCTACTCGTTATGCATTTGAAGATTCCGCAGATACCTACCGTGACCTTCGGACAGTCGTAGCAATATCCGCCATCACGAGAAGGAGCATTCAATTGCAGAGCAGCCAACATCATGGAAACGGAAATGGCAGAACATTCAACTGCTGCGTAAGCACTCAAGAAGAAACGCAGCCGAAGCGGTCTTGTGTCTCGCGAGAACATAACATAATTTTTGCGATGAAACCCGCCTATTAGGACAGCGAAACCCACTCGGTTGGATAGGCTTTACGACGCGGTGATGCACAGGTTGGCTACGAGCGCTTCGACAGGAGCGCCAACATGACCGCCTGAAGCGTTTTGCGAAACAAAACGCGAAAGCGCTTCGACAGGAGCGCCAACATGACCGCCTGAAGCGTTTTACGAAACAAAACGCGAAATAAAATTCAAACCTCCGTGAAAATAACGCACGGCCGCCGCCCCTCCCCCTCCACCACGAGAGAGAAAAATCTAAGGTGCAAGTAATCCCTTTATACCCTCTTGATGAAGCCCAGGGTTACAAATTAGCAATAAACCATGGTAAATGGGAAGGCAATATCCAGTAAAGCTAGACTGAAACCTTTCATCTCGTGCTCCACGGTATGCGACCGATTAATTCTCCATAACCTTAAGACAGGGATGTGCCGAATCCTTATAACCAATGAACCAACCTGCCGAGATTGCAGGGCCAGAACACCGAAAATAAAATTGGTGCTTACTCGCCATGCATGGTGGTGCGAATATAGGTTGCAGTTGAAAAATTCGATCACCGCCGGTTATTTTTGCTTTAAATATTGGAGTAACAGCCTGTTACTCACTGCGCATGGGGCCAATAAAAGATGCATTTTAAGTGCCCTTATCACCACTGGTTATTTTTTACTTGAATTACTGGAAGCAGTTGAGAAACATAACCTCACTCTGCATTTGGGTTACCTGATTAATTGTCACTTACCTTGAAGCTGGAAAATGCCAGTTAGTCACAAAGTAAGCAAGCAGGATTGCAGGGCGAGGGCACCAAACCTAAAATTTGCGAGGAACGTTTACCATCAACTTGTTGCTCACCATGCAAGGTGCCAATATAGGTTGCTTTTCAAATGTTCCATCAGCACCGGTTGAGGGACATAACCTCGCTCTGCATCTGTGATATCTGACCAACCGACTAGTTTTCACATACCTCGAAGAATGGAACATGGGGGTTCAAAATAAACAATAAACCAACCTGGCGAGATCGCAGGGCGAGAATAACAAATGTAAAATTTGTGAGCAAAAATTACCAACAACTTGGTACTCACCACGCATGGTGCCAATACAGGTTGCATTTCAAATACTCCATCACCACCGGCTATTTTTACTTGAATTATTGCCGCTCTCTGTATTTGGGTTACCTGGCTAATTTTCACTTACCACGAAGCTGGAAGATGCCAATTCGACATTAACAATAAAACAACCAATCAAGAATGCAGGTTGAGGACACCAAACATAACATTTGTGAGGAAGATTTACCAGCAACTTGTTACTCCACCATGCATGGTGCCAATGTAGGTTGCAATTGAAATATTCCAATTCTATATGAATTACTGGACGCAGTTGAGAAACAGAATCTCACTCTGCATTTGGGTTACCTAGCTAATATTCACTTACCTTGAAGCCTGGGAAATGTCAATTCGTCACAAACCATAAAGTAACCAAGGAAGATTGCAGGCTGAGGACACCAATTCTAAGACGCGTGAAGAACATTTACCAGCAACTTGTTACTCGCCATGCATATTGCCAATATAGGTTGCAATCGAAATATTCCAAATTCTGTATGAATGACTGGACGCAGTTGAGAAACATAATCTCACTCTGCATTTGGGTTACCTGGCTAATTTTCACTTACCTTGAAGCCTAGGAAAAGTCAATTCGTCACAAACCATGAAGTAACCAAGGAAGATTGCAGGTTGAGGACACCAAACCTAACATGTGTGAGGAACATTTACCAGCAACTTGTTACCCGCCATGCATATTGCCAATATAGGTTGCAATGGAAATATTCCAAATTCTGTATGAATTACTGGACGCTGTTGAACATAACCTCACCCTGCATTTGGGGTACCTGGCCAATTGTCACTTACCTTGAAGCTGGAAAATGCCAATTAGTCACAAACAATAAAGTAGGCAAGCAAGGATGCAGGACGAGGACACCAAACAAAAAGTTTGAGGAACATTTACCAACAGCCTGTTACTCACTGCGCATGGGGCCAATAAAAGATGCATTTTAAATGCTCTTTATCACCACTGATTAATTTTTTGCTTGAATAACTGGATGCAGTTGAGAAGCATAACCTCACTCTACCAACCTGGGGAGATCGCAGGGCGAGAATAACAAATGTAAAATTTGTGAGGAAGATTTACCAGCAACTTGTTACTCCACCATGCATGGTGCCAATATAGGTTGCAATTGAAACATTCCAATTCTGTATGAACTACTGGACGCAGTTGAGGAACATAACCTCACTCTTCGTTTGGGTTACCTGGCTAATTTTCACTTACCTTGAAGCCTAGGAAATGTCAACTCGTGACAAACCATAAAGTAACCAAGCAAGATTGCAGGTTGAGGACACCAAACCTAAGGTGTGCGAGTAACATTTACCAACAACTTGTTACTCGCCATGCATATTGCCAATATAGGTTGCAATTGTAATTTTCCAATTCTGTATGAATTACTGGACGCAGTTGAGGAACATAACCTCACTCTTTGTTTGGGTTTTCATTGCTAATATTCACTTACCTTGAAGCCTAGGAAATGTCAACTCGTGACAAACAATAAAGTAACCAAGCAAGATTGCAGGTTGAGGACACCAAACCTAAGATGTGTGAGTAACCTTTACCAGCAACTTGTTACTCTGCCATGCATGGTGCCAATATAGGTTGGAAATATTCCAATTGTATATGAATTACTGGACGCAGTTGAGAAACATAATCTCACTCTTCATTTGGGTTACCTGGCTAAACTTCACTTACCTTGAAGCCTAGGAAATGTAAACTCGTCACAAACAGTAAAGTAAGCAAGCAAGATTGCAGGCTGAGGACACCAAACCTAAGATGTGTGAGTAACATTTACCAGCAACTTGTTACTCGCCATGCATATTGCCAGTACAGGTTGCGATCAAAATATTCCAAATTCTGTATGAATTACTGGATGTAGTTGAGGAACATAACCTCACTCTTCGTTTGGGTTTTCATTGCTAATATTCACTTACCTTGAAGCGTAGGAAATGTCAACTCGTGACAAACAATAAAGTAACCAAGCAAGATTGCAGGTTGAGGACACCAAACCTAAGATGTGTGAGGAACATTTACCAGCAACTTGTTACCCGCCATGCATATTGCCAATATAGGTTGCAATCGAAATATTCCAAATTCTGTATGAATGACTGGACACAGTTGAGAAGCATAATCTCACTCCGCATTTGGGTTACCTGGCCAATTGTCACTTACCTTGAAGCTGGAAAATGCCAATTAGTCACAAATAAAGTGGCAAGGAAGGTTGCAGGACGAGGACACCAAACAAAAAGTTTGTCAGGAACATTTACCAACAGCCTGTTACTCACTGTGCATGGGGCCAATAAAAGATGCATTTTAAATGCTCTTTATCACCACTGGTTAATTTTTTGCTTGAATTACTGGATGCAGTTGAGAAGCATAACCTCACTCTACCAACCTGGGGAGATCGCAGGGCGAGAATAACAAATGTAAAATTTGTGAGCAAAAGTTACCAACAACTTGTTACTCACCACGCATGGTGCCAATATAGGTTGAACTGCAAATAGTCCATCTCCACTGTCTATTTTTACTTGAATTATTGCCTCTCTCTGTATTTGGGATACGTGGATGATTATCACTTACCATGAAGCTGGAAGATGCCAATTCGTCATTAACGATAAAGCAACCAAGCAGGAATGCAGGATGAGGACACCAAACATGAAATTTGTGAGGGAGATTTACCAGCAACTTGTTACTCTGCCATGCATGTTGCCAATATAGGTTGGAAATATTCGAATTCTATATGAATTACTGGACGCAGTTGAGAAACATAATCTCACACTTCATTTGGGTTACCTGGCTAAACTTCACTTACCTTGAAGCCTAGGAAATGTAAACTCGTCACAAACAGTAAAGTAACCAAGCAAGATTGCAGGCTGAGGACACCAAACCTAAGGTGTGCGAGTAACATTTACCAACAACTTGTTACTCGCCATGCATATTGCCAATATAGGTTGCAATTGTAATTTTCCAATTCTGTATGAATTACTGGACGCAGTTGAGGAACATAACCTCACTCTTTGTTTGGGTTTTCATTGCTAATATTCACTTACCTTGAAGCCTAGGAAATGTCAACTCGTGACAAACAATAAAGTAACCAAGCAAGATTGCAGGTTGAGGACACCAAACCTAAGATGTGTGAGTAACCTTTACCAGCAACTTGTTACTCTGCCATGCATGGTGCCAATATAGGTTGGAAATATTCCAATTGTATATGAATTACTGGACGCAGTTGAGAAACATAATCTCACTCTTCATTTGGGTTACCTGGCTAAACTTCACTTACCTTGAAGCGTAGGAAATGTAAACTCGTCACAAACAGTAAAGTAACCAAGCAAGATTGCAGGCTGAGGACACCAAACCTAAGATGTGTGAGTAACATTTACCAGCAACTTGTTACTCCACCACGCATGGTGCCAATATAGGTTGCAATTGAAATATTCCAATTCTATATGAATTACTGGACGCAGTTGAGAAACAGAATCTCACTCATCGTTTGGGTTACCTGGCTAATATTCACTTACCTTGAAGCCTAGGAAATGTCAACTCGTGACAAACCATAAAGTAACCAAGCAAGGTTGCAGTTTGAGGACACCAAACCTAAGATGTGCGAGTAACATTTACCAACAACTTGTTACTCGCAATGCATATTGCCAATATAGGTTGCAATTGAAATTTTCCAATTCTGTATGAATTACTGGACGCAGTTGAGGAACGTAACCTCACTCTTCGTTTGGGTTTTCATTGCTAATATTCACTTACCTTGAAGCGTAGGAAATGTCAACTCGTGACAAACAATAAAGTAACCAAGCAAGATTGCAGGTTGAGGACACCAAACCTAAGATGTGTGAGTAACCTTTACCAGCAACTTGTTACTCTGCCATGCATATTGCCAATATAGGTTGGAAATATTCCAATTGTATATGAATTACTGGACGCAGTTGAGAAACATAATCTCACTCTTCATTTGGGTTACCTGGCTAAACTTCACTTACCTTGAAGCCTAGGAAATGTAAACTCGTCACAAACAGTAAAGTAACCAAGCAAGATTGCAGGCTGAGGACACCAAACCTAAGATGTGTGAGTAACATTTACCAGCAACTTGTTACTCCACCACGCATGGTGCCAATATAGGTTGCAATTGAAATATTCCAACCCTATATGAATTACTGGACGCAGTTGAGAAACAGAATCTCACTCATCGTTTGGGTTACCTGGCTAATATTCACTTACCTTGAAGCCTAGGAAATGTCAACTCGTGACAAACCATAAAGTAACCAAGCAAGGTTGCAGGTTGAGGACACCAAACCTAAGATGTGTGAGTAACATTTACCAACAACTTGTTACTCGCCATGCATATTGCCAATATAGGTTGCAATTGAAATTTTCCAATTCTGTATGAATTACTGGACGCAGTTGAGGAACATAACCTCACTCTAGCAACCTGGCGAGAATAACAAATGTAAAATTTGTGAGCAAAGGTTACCAACAATTTGTTACTCACCATGCATGGTGCCAATATAGGTTGCATTTCAAATAGTCCATAACCACCGGCTAGTTTTGAACTTGATTTTCTGGATAAATTAAACAAATCTATTTAAATTTAAACAAACACTCTTCCTCATAGTCCTGAAAAGTCTCCCGACTAAGTGAAACGGTTAGTTTCCTTATTTTAATGTGGTTTTACCTTTAACCTCTTCCCAGCAGATATTTAAGTGCACCACGCATTTTGGGCACTCTGATCTACATTTCATTAGTAGGACAATAACCTAACAAAGCCGTTATGGAGGCAGGCGTGGTTAAACTTACCTGAGATGGGGGATAAGCTAGCACCTTAACCACTTGTTGTTACGCAACCACTCCCCTGTAGAGTCTAACAGGATGAGTTTCTTAATAATGTCTTTATATTAGTATGTATCGTTACAGTAAGCATGAGAGGTGCTATGAGCAATACTGTAACGACATGTAAGCTACTGTGAGCCAAAGATATAGATATAACATTTTGTGCCCCAAGGAACATCACAGAAGGCTGACATTTCTTGAAAGTCTGCCCGAAGACAGTGTGTGAAAGTCAGTGAGCCATTGTTTCTAATTCATGATTTCTACATGACACAATGCGAGCAATTTGCGACATCAGGAAAGAATGTCCAACGATCAAGAATTGTGTGTATACTATGCTATACCTTTTGCACCTGGAAGCTGAGTTACAATATTCGATGTGTAATTTTTGTTGGAGGAGCATTGTTCTTCACGTACCTTAAGGTTGGTCTCCAGTCGAATGGGCAACGCTACAGGGGTATTAGAAGAACGAACATGGTCATTTTACCACCGCAAGAAATTCCTCAAAGCTAGTTTTGGGTTATAGGGAGGGAGCATTTGAAGATGTAAATAATAACAGGAAAAAATTGTAATATATTTAATTCCTCAACCATAGAGGTCCCAAAGGACTGAGGTGACATACACCTCGAAAAATGAACCGACACTGAAAATACACATTCACTCGCTCAGGCAGGTTGTAGGCACCACAAGTGGCAAGTGGTTATCCTCCCCCTCCGTGTGTAAGAAGTACTCAGGGAGACTCCGGGAAGCCTTGACCTTGCAGAGCTCAGGGAGACCTCCATGTTGAAATGCTCTGTCGTACCTGACCTAGAAAGTAAGGGACATAGGATGCAGGGGGAGGGGGTTATTCGAGCCTCTGGCTTCTCTTGACCACGCATGATTCCTGATTCTTGGAGTTCACTTTCCTTCAAGGGGGATTCTGCCCCAGTTACGGATGCCAACAGAGCGGTTGATAAGGTTTTATTTGGACAGTTAGTTTTAGGATTTAGTGTATATGTGTTACTGTAGTTTATTTTTGTTAAGAATATTTATAACCTATGTTTGGTTTATATTTATATTCCTTAGTTAAATTTTTACTTAGTATTTAGGTTCATATATGGCCCTTGCCAGTGTTGTGTTAAAAGGGCACTGATGATCTTGCAGTTGAGCTCCCCTAAACATATATCGTCAAATGAAGTGAAGCCATACATATAGCGGATTTCCAGCCAGTCCTGACCTGATTACGTTTGGTCACCTGTTCCTAAAAGCCTCCCTCTTTTGCAGTTAGATGCGGAGGGATGAGACAGCAAACCACGGAGGTAGGGTATTTGCCAGCACCTACTCGTGGTGGATGGCATGGGAAAGTAACCCAGTAGTATATAGGCTTGATTAATAAGTGAGCAGAGCACCCAGAGTAAAGGTCATCAGGCAAACACTGCAAGTGCAGATGTAGGGGAGATTGTTGCAAGCACGCGAGCTAGATAACCTACTTCTGTAGGTGAGTAATGGGATTGGTAGCACACACACGAGAAGGCACACGCTACTAAGAACAAGAAAACAAGACACACGCACGCCACAACCACCACACATGTATGTCTTCCTCGTGAACATTCACATGGACCTGCAACTTGCCTTGTGCTGGCATGCAAAAGTGATAGGAAAGCACTGCAAAGCAAGCACCATCCATGTAAGGAACCATAGGGGAGGGAATGGTGAACTTGCACACACCTCGACACACAAGCGAAAAACGAACACTATTCACATTGTACACAAAAGAAACGGTGTACAGGATATTCACTTCCATGTTGATAATAAGGCACTCAAGTCACAAGTGGAGAGTTCAAACCTCCGAAAGAAGCACAATCACACGTTTAAAGGCAAACGAGAAACACCATTACGCACTAGAAAAGACACGAATATACACAAGGCACAAAAGGAGCACTTCTCGAGCTAATGTTTGTATTTACTCCACAAGCCTTGTCATCCAGTGCAAGAGGCTGGCCGGCGCCTTAAATAGTCAGGACAGGCGAACATCAAGATACCATTCCTAAATCGACCACGTGCAACGTTGTCATGGAGTACGGAATCCAATGTGGCGGCGAAGCGTAAACTGAGGACGGGCGGTATATATATGATATATAGTTGAAGTGAATGTGCACACGCCAAATAAAAGCAAAACTTTGCAAAGTCACATTACAACCCCGTGGAAAATGATTTCACGCCCAATGCACATTACGAACGTGACTATTGTCGAAAATAGAAAATAGTTGGTAATGGCGGGAGGACATTTTGCACCAGAGTGAATGGGATATATAAAAAATGATAGCACACGTGTACGAGCACAGGCAACGCAAAATTAATCAAAGCAAAAGCTACCAAAACCACAATAGCACCCTGTGGAAAATGCCTTTACGCCCAGTGCACACAAAGAACGATGGTATAGACGAAAATAATCGCCAATGGCGGGAGGACATGTTGCACCGACCTTTACGTATTACCCACCCCCCCACCTAAGCGCCACCTTCACGGAATTGTTGCTAAGTGTTCGCGCATACAGGTACTGCGCAGGCACGCCGGCCGGCCAATCCGCCTCGACGTTACTAAGTGTCGAACCTGGACGCTTTCACACATTCACACTAAGGAAACTGTTGAATCCAACCCACAGACACGTAGGTGCCAAGTCTGCCATCTGGAGGGAAACAATGAAGTTCATCCAACCTTAATTCAGGGCTCGAGAACAGTTAACGTCGCAAACAGCGGAAAAAGAGAAGGAAAGAAAGAAAATCAGTCCGAGAGGATAACATTTTCAGGAATCGAACCTCTTGCCCGACACTACATTGCATCTCGGTGCTGCAGAAACGACCGCATGTTGGCAACAGCTGCTGCCAACACGACGGCGTGAAACAAGTCTTTGCCAACGGTGAAAAACACGAGTGTAAACATCGTGCCCAAACTTAACAGGCACTAAAAGTATCTTCAGAGGCGTTATAAAGTGTACTTAAACAGATAAGTGTTACAATAATGCCCCAAGCCCCCGGCAATGTGTTGTTGCGTATGTATTATGCCTCTTATGTCCTTAGATTTCTTCTAATTCTAATATTTCTAATTTTGATCCGTTATATGCTGTTATATAGATACCTTGTCATAGTACTGGCCACTATAAACTATCAAGTTCCACTGAAAATCAAAGAAAACCACACACACACACACACACACACACACACACACACACACACACACACACACACACACACACACACCGCCTCGATAGCGTAGATGGTAGCGTGTCTGCCTCACGTTCAAGAGGTCCCGAGTTCGAATCTCGGTCAGGGTGAGCTACCTGGATAAGTTTTTTTACCAGGGTTTTCCCTTATTAAAGGCGAATGTCGAGCAACGTTTCATCCAACTCGTTCACCGTCCAATATTACTTAACGTTGGAGTACCTAAATTAAAAAAAAAAAAAAAAAAAAAAAAAAAACCACACACACATGATCACTTGTATTTATTCTTTCTGGTGCATAGTTTATTGCATCTGCCGTGGAATTCTTTCTAAACCAAATTGCGTACCACTCATATCTATCATATATTCCAGCATGCCTGTATATGAAAGACGATCCTGTACGTTTCCAAGAGTATTAAGCATGCAAATTGGCACTGAACAATTTCACCCTTCATTATCTTCCCATTTCTTGAGAACTAATCCTGTATGCCTACGACAAGAAGACTCGAGGGGTATGAAGGGCATAGGAGCTTGAACTGTTCAGCTGCTCCGGTAGCGGGTCTGTTTGCTAGGAAACGAGTGAATGAAAGTGCATATGAGTCACCCATGTTGCTCAAACTAATGTTTGTCGCAGCGATAGGTATTCTGTATAGGTGAACTACGGGACAACACTTCTGTATTTTAAACGAACCGTCCATCCTCGTCATACTCGGAAGGCGAGCATACAACCCGAGGAGACAGCAAAAGTGAGAATGTTGCACATTCCTCTAGCTTGCCTTCCTGTCTTGGGCAGTCAGTACTTTAGCTTCCTTCCAACGATGGAAGATAGATAAAAATAGGCACTCATTTAACTTAGGTTAATATCTGCCGAATTTTGAATTACCTCAGGATGTATTCCACCTGGTCGTGCAGGTTTATATTTCATTCTATAGTATGGAAAAAAAGGAAACAGAAATAAAGCTTGCCAGGAGCCAACTGCCCTTTTCTGAGAGAGATGGTGGCCCTGAAAAGGGCCGTTTTATCTGTGCCA
Organism: Mantis religiosa; assembly: GCA_030765055.1. Lineage (NCBI taxonomy): Eukaryota > Metazoa > Arthropoda > Insecta > Mantodea > Mantidae > Mantis > Mantis religiosa. The sequence goes on along the minus strand of JAUKNK010001376.1, from coordinate 13,436 downwards.
CATTTACTTTGAACTTGTGTATTTAGTGACAGCTTTCGTACCCTCGCTGACGGCATGCTTGGCCAGTTCGCCGGGTAGAAGCAGACGCACAGCGGTCTGAATCTCCCGACTTGTGATGGTGGAGCGCTTGTTGTAATGCGCTAGGCGGGAGGCTTCGGCCGCGATTGCGCTCGAAAATGTCATTGACGAAACTGTTCATGATACTCATGGCCTTTGAGCTGATCCCAGTATCGGGGTGAACTTGCTTCAACACCTTGTAGATGTAAATGGCGTAGCTCTCCTTCCTCTTGCGCTTCTTCTTCTTATCTCCCTTGGAGATGTTCTTCTGGGCCTTGCCAGCTTTTTTGGCAGCCTTTCCACTGGTCTTTGGCGGCATGACGCTCCCTCTGCAAACAAACCAAGAATACGAATTAAAATCAGCTCGTCCCACTCAATAAAAGAGAGACGTCAGGGGGAGGTGCCTTCGCTAGGCGCACGAACCGGCTGGGGAACAAGGAAAGGGGACACCCCGCGATTGGTGCAGTGTCGGCGGAATAAAAGCGATAAAAGTTTACTCTTGGCTTGGCATTTGGGAGAGTTCTTCAGGAGGGAGTATATACGCAACAGCAGCACTTCAACATGTCCGGACGTGGAAAGGGAGGAAAAGTGAAGGGAAAGTCTAAGTCTCGCTCCAGTAGAGCAGGACTTCAGTTCCCCGTGGGCCGTATTCATCGACTTCTGCGTAAAGGCAATTATGCCGAACGAGTGGGAGCTGGTGCCCCCGTGTACCTCGCTGCCGTGATGGAGTACTTGGCCGCTGAGGTTTTGGAGTTGGCAGGAAACGCCGCCAGGGATAATAAGAAAACCAGGATAATCCCCAGACATCTTCAGCTGGCCATCCGCAACGACGAAGAGTTGAATAAACTCCTTTCGGGCGTAACGATAGCCCAAGGTGGTGTACTGCCTAACATCCAGGCAGTACTTCTGCCAAAAAGACCGAAAAGAAAGCCTAAAGCGCCTCTTTCATTGGGCTACTCTTTCACCGATAGGTAATTAAACGGCCCTTTTCAGGGCCATCACACTTTTTCCGTAGAGTGGGTTGTACTGTTCGCCTCAATAAAGTCCCAGGGGAATGAGGGGAAAGGGGGTTTAGGCACTATTCCAATACCCTGCTTTGTAGTTTTATGCCACTTCCTTCAGGCACTCCTTAAGGGTGACGCATTCCTATCAGGGACTTCCTTTGCGTTGGCTAACAGTACAACCCGCTCAAGGGAAACAGTTATGAGATTTAGAAATAGGTATTTAGCATATTAGCATCATGTGTTGACGCAGCTGTTACGGCAGTATCGTCGGTAAATGGACAGAGGTTTGCAAACTCTTAGGGTAGTAGGGTATTGATGTAGCTAAGGAAGAGCAGGTGACCAAGGACACTGCCCTGTGGAACCCCCCTGCGTTTATGGCATGAGGTTGAGAGATGGACGTGGTCCATAGTAACAACAAATTATGAAATAATGATGGAATATGCGTATAAGAGACATTGTAGTGAATGAGGCGATGGAGAAGGCCTTCGAGCCACACCCAATCGAAGGCTTTGGAGATGTCTAGGAAGAGGGCTGCAACATAGTGACGATTGTTGCAACCTTGAACCACCTCGTACACAGTACGCAGGAGCCGATGTTTTGCCGTCGAAACCCAAATTGCTCGGGACGAAGCACATTGTGATGGTGCAGTAAGTTCTGTAGTACGGTTTCAAAATGCTTGCCTAACGTCGGCAGGAGACTGAATATTTTTGCATGTCTCCATGCTATTGATAGCTGTAAAGAATGTTGACATCACGTCGGCCAACGTGTATATAGCCTCACAGCCAACGCGATCTCTTGTCCGCAGGGTGGAATTTGTTTGTTTAAACATTCCACATCAGTTTCAATAGGAACGTAACCAAACCACAAGGAATTGGACGGATGACCTCAGAAATTAACTAGAAAGGGCTTAGAGAAAAGCTGCGGCCAGTGCAAGACGCTAGAAGGCAGGACCAAGAGCTCTGAAGTGAATAACTTGGTGGCCCTGAAAAGGGCCGTTTTTCATACACATGCCTGCGTGCGATCGTGATTAAAAGGCTTAACCACCGAAACCGTAGAGGGTGCGGCCTTGTCGCTTGAGGGCATACACTACATCCATGGCAGTGACCGTCTTCCTCTTGGCGTGCTCGGTGTAGGTGACAGCATCTCTAATGACGTTCTCCAAGAACACCTTGAGCACTCCTCTGGTCTCCTCGTAGATGAGGCCTGAGATACGCTTCACCCCCCCTCTGCGGGCCAGACGACGAATGGCAGGCTTCGTAATACCCTGGATGTTATCTCGCAAGACCTTCCTGTGACGCTTGGCACCACCCTTTCCGAGTCCTTTGCCACCTTTGCCTCGTCCAGTCATGTCTACAGCAGCGTGTCTCTTTCACACGAATCCCCCTCGAAGAATGAGTCGATTTTAACTGTCATGGCCGCTTTTTGTAATCTCGCGGGTAATGGGCGGCGCCACACAGGCTTCGGCCAATGGCACTGCAGAGGGCGGGTCAGGACGGCGGTGCGATTGATCTATATGACACGAAAAGAGGCCAAAGGGCTGAATTTACTCTAGTGAGACCGGCACGAGGCGAGATGGCACGTACCAAGCAGACGGCTCGTAAATCCACTGGCGGCAAGGCTCCCAGGAAACAACTGGCTACCAAAGCCGCCAGGAAGAGTGCCCCTGCCACCGGCGGAGTGAAGAAACCTCACCGTTACCGTCCTGGAACCGTGGCCCTTCGGGAGATCCGGCGTTATCAGAAGAGCACGGAACTGCTCATTCGCAAGCTGCCCTTCCAGCGCCTGGTAAGGGAGATCGCCCAGGACTTCAAAACGGATCTACGCTTTCAGAGCTCTGCGGTGATGGCACTTCAGGAGGCCAGCGAGGCCTATCTAGTGGGTCTCTTCGAAGACACCAACCTGTGCGCCATTCATGCCAAGCGAGTAACCATTATGCCCAAAGACATACAGTTAGCTCGCAGAATCCGCGGCGAGAGGGCCTAAGAGAGGCTCAATCTCGAGGACGTCGGTTTGCGGACAAAACGGCCCTTTTCAGGGCCACAATTAGGTTCCTTAGAGCCAGATAAGAAGCTGAAATAAGCCTATTTCAAAGGCAATGGAACTTAGTCATCTAGTACCAGATGTTTAAGTTAAAGAAAAAAGCTTCAAGCGTTGTAGATTTATAAGGCCGGTCTTATACGCATCTGGCTCACCGGTATTTAAATTACGGGGAGCGTGCAGCTGAATTGATAAGCAGATGGCGGCGGTCCGAAGCGTACACCCTAATTTACCACATATACTATACCATTATATATTACAAAGGGCCAATACATCCCGTAAAATGGATGGGAAGGCCGCATATGTGCGGTGACTGCTTCTGCACGCTTAGCCTTAAGAGCACATGTATGGTGAGACGATGTAGCCTCCGAGGATGATCTCACCGGGGGCGGTGGGTGTGGCGCCGCCTCCTTTTTGTTTAAGCGGATGTAACTTAGGAAAATTGCTCACGTAGGGGAGGGGATCCGTCCCCTTCAGCTGCTGTGGACCCCTAACACTCGTGATACTTCTGACGTTACTAGTGCACCGGGCCGAACATCCAGCTTTGCCAGCTCCCTGGTTATAGGGACCTTTGACGTCCTACGTAGGTAGTGCTTGCCCAAAATTTAAAGTGGGTAAATTGCGACTCGATTTCTGCTGCTCAAGGTTCAGCGGATGTCCTATAAGCCAGATAGGATTGCAAATGAGCTCAGGTTTCGCAGCTGTTTGTGCCCGAAAGGAATTCCTGGGTTAGAAGATATCGTGTGGGTGGTATATACAATACTTGAGAGATGAAAAAGTAGGGGAGTTTACAACACAGTGAATCTATCTGCCGAGATAGTCAGGACTGATCGACCATGCCTAATGCCCTTTCCAAGACGGACTGATGGCCCTGAGAAGGGCCGTTTTCCCCCAATCCACCCAACCGGGGAATGGGGAGAGTTTGACAGGGTCGGGGCCCTCACGGGGTCTGTTGACCATGGGACTCACTTCTTTTTGGGGCTGGCCTTTTTGGGTACCTTGGCCTTGGGGGCCTTCTTTGGTTTGGGAGCCTTTGGCTTCTTCGTCGGCATCTTGGTGACTTTCTTGGCCTTGGAAGGGGATTTCTTCGGCTTCGGTGCCGAAGCGGCCTTCTTCTTCTCGGAGGGCTTCTTGGCAGCCTTCTTGGGTGACGCCTTAGGTGCAGATTTCTTGGCCTTGCCGGAGGACGAGGTTTTCTTTTCCTTGGGCGCAGCAGGTCGACCCCTGGAAGGCGCAGTGGATGCTGCAGTCTTCTCGAGCTTTGCCGCCGAGGCGAGTTTGAAGGAGCCGGAAGCGCCTTTGCCTTTGGTCTGTACTAGTTCTCCGGAAGCCACGGCCGCTTTCAGGTACTTCTTGATGAACGGCGCAAGCTTTTCGGAGTCCGCCTTGTAGTTGGCAGCAATGTACTTCTTGATCGCCTGCAGAGAGGAACCGCCCCTCTCCTTCAGGCTCTTGATGGCGTTGCCCACCATCTCTGACGTACGAGGATGTGCCGGTTTCGTCCTGGGCTTCTTTGCCGAAGAGGCCTTAGCCTTCTTGGGCGCAACCTGCGCTGGAGCTGCTGCGAGAGCCGTTGATGATGCTGTGTCTGCCATGTCACAAGTGGAAATGAGTAAAATTTTCAAAATCGCAGCCATTATTTCCGTTCCCAGCGTTGTCATTTAAGAACCTGATAGAAAACACGAGGGAGCAGCCCTCAGGTCGCGCGGACGGCCACGAGCCAGTGGCGTGCTTCCTGACATGGATTTCACCCTTTTCACGAAGGTGCTTGTGCCAAGCGCCAGCTTCTAGGGGCAGAACGGCATACCTTGAAGATTTGGGATGCTTGTGCGGTCTAAGTGATCTAGCTCAGGATAAACCTCTCCTTTGGAGAGGCTGGCGAATTCGGGCTTGCAATCCATGCTGGCCCAGCACGTTCCCCGGGTTTCTCGCGTGGGAAGACTGCACGGGGTTGCGAAGAGAGATGTCCCTTGGGGGTCAAGAAGTCCGAACCTTTGCCTATCATCACACGAAGCGAGCACGCTCGAGGTTACTCCCAGCTGTCACTGAGGCCTCTCAAAAGTTGGGGTGCATCGAACACAATTTCGCTCGAGTAGGGCAATGAAGGCGTAACTCCCATCGTTCCACGATGTTCCGATTAGTCTAGGAGGACTCTGAGGGACTTGTTAAATTGGGTAGAGGATCCAGAAACCCTCCGCAAGGTCTGGGAAGCACAATGCAGCAGGTCATGACGCAGGCGAGGGCTCATCGTAGAAGACTCTCCACGCCCTGAGCAAGGAGGTTGCTGTACTGTTGCACCGGGGAAAGCAAGTAAGATATCGATGTAGAGCTCAAGGGGGATCCACAGAGGCACCCTTCGGTCGCAGGGTGTTGCTGTGCATCAATCATATTCCAACTCCCGGCACGGACAGAAAGGGGAGCCCGGCGTCGAGGAAGGATCCCCCGGGTCATCTTGGACCAAGCGGAATGCAAAGAAACGGTAAGCAGGTACACCTGTCGAGGATGTTGAAATGACCAAGGGGCGAAAAGCCCCTTAGAAACAGTACGTGACAGATAGAAGGCCCAGTATGATGAAAATAGGTTAATTGGAAGAGCAGTTAAACCAAATCGAATGTACAGCATGCATCATTTTACGATCATGAATACACATATTTATTTGATTTGTTGTGACTGCAGTGGGTATTATTTATAATAGCTGTAAGCGAGGACAATCGAAAAGTGCAAATATAAATCTTATAAGGTCCCGAGCACGTTTACGTTTGCGCTATGTTTATCACTGCTTTTAGACGTAAGAAACATCCCGAATATTAATTGGGCACTCCAGTCGCTGCTATGACAACCGTTATGACGTATCCATCCCCTCCAACTTTAATTGGGAACAAGGTTTTAGTGTCTGACGTCATGGAAACATCCTGACTCTTAATTGGTCACTCCAGTCGTTGCTATGGCAACCGTTATGACGTACCTCTCCCCTCCAACTTTAATTGGGAACAAGGGTTTCGTGTCTGACGTCATGGAAACATCCCGACTCTTAATTGGTCACTCCAGTCGTTGCTATGGCAACCGTTATGACGTACCTATCCCCTCCAACTTTAATTGGGAGCAAGGGTTTCGTGTCTGACGTCATGGAAACATCCCGACTCTTAATTGGCCGTTCCAGTCGTAGCAATGACAACCGTTATGGCGCACCCATCCCCCTTATTGGAACAGTTCCGTAAACGTTGATTATCTTCTACTTTGGCGAACAGTGTTGTTCGATAGCAATTAAATGTTGTTTGTATACCTGAAGGTCGATAAAAGACGAACCTGTAACACCGCAACCAACTGCAGTTGGTAGACTTGGCAGCGTACATTATGCGTAGGTTAATAAACCAGAGAGACTACCATTCACAACGAAAAACAGTAACGTTTGTACACACTCTGATTGACAATCACTTAAAGCAACGTACACAGGTTAAGGATTGCTTCATAGTAATTAAAAACTGCAAATGAAAGATACGGGGGCAGAAGCACCAGGGTCCCTGAAGTCTATCAACTTAGGAATGAACCAAAGTAAATGGAAGACAATTACCTGTAAGGCTAAACTGATGTTTAAGGTTTAAGACCCAAAGTAAAAGTGTGGTTTAAACCTTCTACATAATACTCAACTGCAATCAGTCGAGAAATATAACCTCACTCTGCATCCCTGCACTAAAGTCTTTCTTAATGGAACAATAATGTGCTATACATAAGTATCGCTACACCCCGAGCATATCAGAGTGATTAAGAACATGCAAGAAAGTTATAAATCACAGAAAACATTCATAAAGAAAAGAACATAAAATATAACGTAAAGTAGCTACCTACGAGGTGAAATCTAAATTTTTCCACTAACACTGTGCCAGTAAGCTTCTTACCGTAATACCTGAAACATTTGGGTTCTCTAAGAGATATGCCTTCTTGGCTACAAAATCACATCCCATCCAACGAAAATATCCCCTAAACAAAATTATAATATTTAATTCACGCCAGAATATAAGCATGTAATCTTAACGCTTTCTCTGTAACTTCTGCATATGCAACTCATAGAATGGAGAGGGCAGATAGAAAACATTGGATTTTTGACAAACAGTTAATATGAAGTACTTACTAATGCATGGTGCTGATAAAAGTAGCATTTTCAAAATTCCATCACTGGCTAGATTTGCTTTAACTATTGGATGCAGCAGAGAAACATAACCTCACAATGCATTTAGGTTACCTGACTAATTATCCCTTCCATATAAAATATTCCATCACCAGTTATACTTACTTGCACATTTGGATGCAGATTAGTAACATAACCTCAGTTTGCATTTGGGTTACCTGACTGATTAATTATCACTTCCCTTGAAGCTTGAGAAATGCCAATTCGTAATAAACAATAAACCAACATGCTAAGAATGCACGGCGAGGACACCAAATGCAGACATACGAGGAACAGTTACCAACTTCTTACTCACTGTGCATGGTGCCAATAACATTTGCATTTTACATATTCCATCATCACCAGTCACCTTTACTTGCATATTTGGATGCAGATGAGTAACATAACCTCAGTTTGCATTTGGCTTACCTGACCGGCTAATTATCACTTAGCTTTAAGCGTGAGAACTGGCAACTCGTTATAAACAATAAAACATTATAAGAATATGGGGCGAGGACACCAAACGTAGAAGTACGAGCAACGGTCACCCACTTCTTACTATGCATGATGCCAATAACATTGCATTTCACATATTCCATCATCACCAGTCACCTTTACTTGCATATTTGGATGCAGATGAGTAACATAACCTCAGTTTGCATTTGGGTGACCTGGCTCACTAATTATCACCTACCTTGAAGCTTGAGAAATGCCAATTTGTAATAAGCAATAAACCAACATGCTAAGAATGCAGGGCGGGACACCAAACGTAGAAATACGAGCAACTTCTTACTATGCATGTTGCCAATAACATTGCATTTCACATATTCCATCATCACCAGTCACCTTTACTTGCATATTTGGATGCAGATGAGTAACATAACCTCAGTTTGCATTTGGGTGACCTGGCTCACTAATTATCACTTAGCTTTAAGCGTGAGAAATGGCAACTCGTAACAAACAATAAAACATGCTAAGAACTCAGGGCGAGGACACCAAACGTAGATATGAGGAACATGTACCAACTTCTTACTCACTATGCATGGTGCCAATAACATTGCAATTCACATATTCCATCATCACCAGATTTGGGTTACCTAACCGACTAATTATCACTTACCTTGAATCCTGAGAAAGGGCAACTCGTAATAAACAATAAAACATGCTAAGAACGCAGGGCAGGACACCAAACATAGAAATACGAGCAACTTCTTATTATGCATGTTGCCAATAACATTGAATTTCACATATTCCATCATCACCAGTCACCCTTACTTGCATATTTGGATGCAGATGAGTAACATAACCTCAGTTTGCATTTGGCTTACCTGACCGGCTAATTATCACTTAGCTTTAAGCGTGAGAAATGGCAACTCGTTACAAACAATAACAAATTATAAGAATATGGGGCGAGGACACCAAACGTAGAAGTACGAGCAACGGTTACCAACTTCTTACCGACTAATTATTACTTACCTTGAATCCTGAGAAAGGGCAACTCGTAATAAACAATAAAACATGCTAAGAACGCAGGGCAGGACACCAAACGCAGAAATACGAGCAACTTCTTATTATGCATGGTGCCAATAACATTGAATTACACATATTCCATCATCACCAGTCACTTTTACTTGCATATTTGGATGCAGATGAGTAACATAACCTCAGTTTGCATTTGGGTGACCTGGCTCACTAATTATCAGTTACCTTGAAGCTTGAGAAATGGCAACTCGTAATAAACAATAAAACATGCTAAGAACCTAGGGCGAGGACACCAAACGTAGATATGAGGAACATGTACCAACTTCTTACTCACTATGCATGGTGCCAATAACATTGCAATTCACATATTCCATCATCACCAGATTTGGGTTACCTGACCGACTAATTATCACTTAGCTTGAAGCCTGAGAAATGGCAACTCGTAATAAACAATAAAACAACACGCTAAGAATTCAGGGCGAGGACACCAAACGTAGTAATACGAGGAACGGTTACCAACTTCTTACTGATCATGGTGCCAATAACAGTGCAATTCACATATTCCATCATCACCAGTCACTTTTACTTGCAAATTTGGATGCAGATTAGTAACATAACCTCAGTTTGCATTTGGGTTACCTGACCGGCTAATTATCACTTAGCTTTAAGCATGAGAAATGGCAACTCGTAATAAACAATAAAACATTATAAGAATAAGGGGCGAGGACACCAAACGTAGAAGTATGAGCAACGGTTACCAACTTCTTACTATGCATGATGCCAATGACATTGCGTTTCACTTATTCCATCATCACCAGTCACCTTTACTTGCATATTTGGATGCAGATGAGTAACATAACCTCAGTTTGCATTTGGGTGACCTGGCTCACTAATTATCACTTAGCTTTAAGCGTGAGAAATGGCAACTCGTAACAAACAATAAAACATGCTAAGAACTCAGGGCGAGGACACCATACGTAGAAGTACGAGCAACAATTACCAACTTCTTTCTATGCATGATGCCAATAACATTGCATTTCACATATTCCATCATCACCAGTCACCTTTACTTGCATATTTGGATGCAGATGAGTAACATAACCTCAGTTTGCATTTGGCTTACCTGACCGGCTAATTATCACTTAGCTTTAAGCATGAGAAATGGCAACTCGTAATAAACAATAAAACATTATAAGAATAAGGGGCGAGGACACCAAACGTAGAAGTACGAGCAACGGTTACCAACTTCTTACAATGCATGATGCCAATGACATTGCGTTTCACTTATTCCATCATCACCAGTCACCTTTACTTGCATATTTGGATGCAGATGAGTAACATAACCTCAGTTTGCATTTGGGTGACCTGGCTCACTAATAATCACTTAGCTTTAAGCGTGAGAAATGGCAACTCGTAATAAAGAATAAAACAAATAAAACATGCTAAAAACGCAGGGCAGGACACCAAACGTAGAAATACGAGTAACTTCTTATTATGCATGTTGCCAATAACATTGTGTCTGAAATATTCCATCATTCACCAGTCACTTTTACTTGCATTAATGGATGCAGATGAGTAACATAACCTCAGTTTGCATTTGGGTTACCTGACTGGCTAATTATCACTTAGCTTTAAGCCTGAGAAAGGGCAACTCGTAATAAACAATAAACATGCTAAGAACGCAGGGCAGGACACCAAACATAGAAATACGAGCAACTTCTTATTATGCATGGTGCCAATAACATTGAATTTCACATAATCCATCATCACCAGTCACTTTTACTTGCAAATTTGGATGCAGATTAGTAACATAACCTCAGTTTGCATTTGGGTTACCTGACTGATTATCACTTACCTTGAAGCTTGAGAAATGCCAATTTGTAATAAGCAATAAACCAACATGCTAAGAATGCAGGGCGGGACACCAAACGTAGAAATACGAGCAACTTCTTACTATGCATGGTGCCAATAACATTGAATTTCACATATTCCATCATCACCAGTCACCTTTACTTGCATATTTGGATGCAGATGAGTAACATAACCTCAGTTTGCATTTGGCTTACCTGACCGGCTAATTATCACTTAGCTTTAAGCGTGAGAAATTTCAACTCGTTATAAACAATAAAACATAAGAATGCAGGGCAGGACACCAAACGTAGAAATACGAGCAACTTCTTATTATGCATGGTGCCAATAACATTGAATTTCACATATTCCATCATCACCAGTCACCTTTACTTGCATATTTGGATGCAGATGAGTAACATAACCTCAGTTTGCATTTGGGTTACCTGACTGGCTAATTATCACTTAGCTTTAAGCCTGAGAAAGGGCAACTCGTAATAAACAATAAACATGCTAAGAACGCAGGGCAGGACACCAAACATAGAAATACGAGCAACTTCTTATTATGCATGGTGCCAATAACATTGAATTTCACATAATCCATCATCACCAGTCACTTTTACTTGCAAATTTGGATGCAGATTAGTAACATAACCTCAGTTTGCATTTGGGTTACCTGACTGATTATCACTTACCTTGAAGCTTGAGAAATGCCAATTTGTAATAAGCAATAAACCAACATGCTAAGAATGCAGGGCGGGACACCAAACGTAGAAATACGAGCAACTTCTTACTATGCATGGTGCCAATAACATTGAATTTCACATATTCCATCATCACCAGTCACCTTTACTTGCATATTTGGATGCAGATGAGTAACATAACCTCAGTTTGCATTTGGCTTACCTGACCGGCTAATTATCACTTAGCTTTAAGCGTGAGAAATTTCAACTCGTTATAAACAATAAAACATAAGAATGCAGGGCAGGACACCAAACGTAGAAATACGAGCAACTTCTTATTATGCATGGTGCCAATAACATTGAATTTCACATATTCCATCATCACCAGTCACCTTTACTTGCATATTTGGATGCAGATGAGTAACATAACCTCAGTTTGCATTTGGCTTACCTGACCGGCTAATTATCACTTAGCTTTAAGCGTGAGAAATTTCAACTCGTTATAAACAATAAAACATAAGAATGCAGGGCAGGACACCAAACGTAGAAATACGAGCAACTTCTTATTATGCATGGTGCCAATAACATTGCATTACACATTCCGTCATCACCAGTCACTTTTACTTGCATATTTGGATGCAGATGAGTAACATAACCTCAGTTTGCATTTGGGTGACCTGGCTCACTAATTATCACTTAACCTTGAAGCTTGAGAAATGGCAACTCGTAATAAACAATAAAACATGCTAAGAACTCAGGGCAAGGTAACCAAACGTAGATATGAGGAACATGTACCAACTTCTTACTCACTATGCATGGTGCCAATAACATTGCAATTCACATATTCCATCATCACCAGAGTTGGCTTACCTGACCGGCTAATTATCACTTACCTTGAATCCTGAGAAAGGGCAACTCGTAATAAACAATAAAACATGCTAAGAACGCAGGGCAGGACACCAAACGTAGAAATACGAGCAACTTCTTATTATGCATGGAGCCAATAACATTGAATTTCACATATTCCATCATCAGCAGTCACTTTTACTTGCATATTTGGATGCAGATGAGTAACATAACTTCTGTTTGCATTTGGCTTACCTGACCGGCTAATTATCACTTAGCTTTAAGTGTGAGAAATGGCAACTCGTTATAAACAATAAAACATTATAAGAATATGGGGCGAGGACACCAAACGTAGAAGTACGAGCAACGGTTACCAACTTCTTACTATGCATGATGCCAATAACATTGCATTTCACATATTCCATCATCACCAGTCACCTTTACTTGCATATTTGGATGCAGATGAGTAACATAACCTCTGTTTGCATTTGGCTTACCTGACCGGCTAATTATCACTTAGCTTTAAGCGTGAGAAATGGCAACTCGTTATAAACAATAAAACATTATAAGAATATGGGGCGAGGACACCAAACGTAGAAGTACGAGCAACGGTTACCAACTTCTTACTATGCATGATGCCAATAACATTGCATTTCACATATTCCATCATCACCAGTCACCTTTACTTGCATATTTGGATGCAGATGAGTAACATAACCTCAGTTTGCATTTGGCTTACCTGACCGGCTAATTATCACTTAGCTTTAAGCGTGAGAAATGTCAACTCGTTATAAACAATAAAACATAAGAATGCAGGGCAGGACACCAAACGTAGAAATACGAGCAACTTCTTATTATGCATGGTGCCAATAACATTGCATTACACATTCCGTCATCACCAGTCACTTTTACTTGCATATTTGGATGCAGATGAGTAACATAACCTCAGATTGCATTTGGGTGACCTGGCTCACTAATTATCACTTAACCTTGAAGCTTGAGAAATGGCAACTCGTGATAAACAATAAAACATGCTAAGAACTCAGGGCAAGGTCACCAAACGTAGATATGAGGAACATGTACAACTTCTTACTCACTATGCATGGTGCCAATAACATTGCAATTCACATATTCCATCATCACCAGAGTTGGCTTACCTGACCGGCTAATTATCACTTACCTTGAATCCTGAGAAAGGGCAACTCGTAATAAACAATAAAACATGCTAAGAACGCAGGGCAGGACACCAAACGTAGAAATACGAGCAACTTCTTATTATGCATGGAGCCAATAACATTGAATTTCACATATTCC